>CAUYQG010219166.1:0-14986 GCA_963574415.1 Tarsius wallacei | reverse complement strand
ATCCTCTTACTTTGTTCGATTCTGGACTTGCACTGTAGATTAGGGGTGGTCCCTTTTTACACTTTTGAGATATACCTTGAGTCGCCAGCAGGTGGTGCTGTCTCAGGCTCCAGGTGGTCTTTATCTCAGTTGCTTGTCCCATGGGGGTGGGGGGGAGCCTGAGTGGAAGCCAGTCGGGAGTGGACTCACAGGAGGAGGCCCAAGGCTCACCTGGAAGTCAAAGCGGCAGTGGTGGTGGCAGTGGCAGCGGCAGCGATCTTAGCCTCAGCATATCCTGTGTGAAGAGGTGGATCACCTCAGGCACAGGCTGTGCGTTGAAGATGTCTGGCCGCAGCAGTGACAGTGATGTGTGTCTGGACCTTGGCAGCGAGCCTGATCGAGCTGCTCATGGTGGCGGCGGCGGCAGCGGCAGCGGCGGCGGCAGGAAGGCGGCGGCAGGGGGGCGGGACAAACCGCCCGCGGTGGCGGCAAGCCGCCATCCCGCTGTGATGATCAGTGGCGGCGGTGGCGGCGCCTCTTCTACTGCTGGTCTGCTGTGATGTCTCTGCGGTGTCAGTGGCTGAGTTCCATGTGGGGAGCGGGTTCCCAGGGAGAGAGTCTGAGTCTTTCTGTGTCCTCTTCTGTGGAGGTCTCACAGACCACGCTGCCCGGTCGCCATCTTCGGTGGAAGAATTTTTAAGCAAAGTGTTGAAGGTACAGTATGACTTTCCTTGAATGTATATAGTAAAACTCAAGAAGAGAAAAATTATTGAAAGATGAAATTTTTTAATAAAAAGAAGCAGAATTTAAATGTTTGGTCCATGTTGTAACACAATGTGAAGTTGTGCTCAGGAAGGAACACCAATGATTCGACCAGGAGACTTAGATTAGTATGGGTCAGCAAGGTGCTATTCATAAAGACAATGGAAGAGTGACCTGAAAGGCATTTCAGAGATTATTGGGGATGCCCATCCCATCGTATGCTCAGAGTACCAGGAATGGGGGACAAATTGATTTCAAAATTCTTTTGCTTCCAACATTCTAGCAAAATCATGACACATCCTTCTCAAAGCTTCCATATAAAAACTTTGGTTGACCATTTGATCTGGAGGAACAAATTCCAAGTGTACAACAAAGAGCCACCCTCCAAAAGATAATTCCTGGTTTTATTGGGTTCCCCTCGTATCTAAGAAACCACTGCAAATCCAGGGTCATGAAAATTTACTGCTATGTTTTCTTCTAACTTTGTCTTTTTTGATTTAGGGTGTCCAATGAGAAGCATGGTGTCTAGACTCTAGTAGATTCTCAAAACCTGTTGCTAGAATTAGTGACCAGATGTACTGCAACACTGGCTAGACTGTTTGGGCATAGGTTGAGGTGCATTTCTACTTTGCATTTCACATTACATCTTCAATGTGGGCAGTGCTTTGACACTTGGTTGATGAAATCAATAAACCTTATGAGATTCTTAGTACAAATGTGAGGTTGAGGCAGGAAAGATATTATTAGCTCCATCCGATAAATGGCAAAAACTGAAAACTAGAGAGTAAATGACTTTTTTAAGCAAGACCACACAACTTGTGGAGAGCTCTTATTCCTCTTCAGGGCTTCCCCACTCAGCACAGATGTTGTGTCTCCTCTTCCTAGGCACAACTGCCGCCATAGGTTCCTGGCTGTTTTTTCTTAGTCATACTTTTATGACTATCTCTAGGACTAAATGCATACCTAGTGCTGTGTGCATTAAATACATTGAACCTCAATAGATATTCAAACAAACAATCTCCACAGCATTTTTAGTTCTTGTTTTCATGCTCTCTTCCCTTTGCCTTTGGTGATATGTGCTTCATTCCTTTTCTTTCAGTGGACAAACTTGCCTTAAGGCCTGTGAAAACTGTTCTGTGAGCACTGTCAGTATTCTATTGCCTGTGCCACACAATTCGCCAATCAATTACAACATATGATGCCCTAGATTGTTCTTCATTATTTTGAATTTGTGGTTATTTTCTACTCAATTTAATTGTAAGCTCCTCGAGCATAGGCCTTATCTCTTATGTGTTTCTTACATCCTTCCACAGTAGCTGGCAACATGCTTTTATTTTTCCAAGAGATCTGCTGCTTCCTGTTTGTGCGTTAACTGTTTACCCTTTGCTAAGCGCTGCCTCCTTCTGAAACACAGGACACTTAGCTTGAATAGTGCATGTGTCATTCCTTCCATACTGCCTAGTATCATGGATATTTATGGTTGTGCCTCATTTCTCCCACTGCTCCAGGTAAATTCTAAGGTTCCTGAGATGAATGATTATTTATTATTCAATTTTATGCCTTTCTGTTCCAAACAACAAAATCAGCGACTAGCTCATACAGGGGTTCAAAACAAATATGTTTCTTGAGATGTAGAAAGTGCACAGGGTTTAAACTCATAAGACCCAATCTGAAATTTCATCTTTGTCATTGACTGACTGTGTGACCCCTAGCAAATTACTTTTTATTAATAAGCCTAAGATTCTTTATCTACAGCAATGCCTAGTTCAAATGAAATTTGGGAGGTTTAATTGATATAATGTACAGACAAATACAATGCAACATTTATTAACAATATTGCTAGTAATTTTTGTTGCCATTCTGAAATAACAGACACGACTTGAGTTCATCATCAACATAATGTATATTGTATTAACACATCTGGTTCTTACAAAGTCCATAGTAGATACTGAAAATAAGGTGAAAAACAAAAACAAAAGAAAAAACCAAACACTGACCCTCATGGTTCCCAGAAATAGGTTTAGTGCTCACACGTGTGAACTTTTATGCTAGCCACTTAGCTTTTTCTTGAGAGTACTTCCAGGCTTAACCAGGTCCATGTGTTTGTATATAACTCACATTGTGAATCTGCTACTTGATTAATTATTTCATTGTTTACCAATATAGTGCAGCAAATGAGAGCAAGAACATGTCTATATGCAATACAGTTTCTCTGAGAGCAAGAATATGTTTATATGCAATACAGTTTCTAGTTCACTGCTGGTGCTCAGTGGATGTTAATATTAGGTACTTAAAATAGAACAGCTTCTAGTGTAAGGAGAAAAAGCATTTAACAAAAGTCAGCCTTTCTCTCTCCTTGTTAACATACAGACACCATTATTAAAGAATTGCTACTAAAATGAGTTCACTGTCTCAAATGTTCTTAGTGAAGAGAGAGCACACTTTAGAACCGTGGATGGTCTACTTAGCTCTGAGCTACACTGATAATGTTAAGCATTCCATTTTGATTTAGTTCATCATCCACATTTAAGGTAAAACTAATTAATGGGTGCCCGGGACTCTCTTAGGTTTTGTAAGGGCAAGTTCATAACTGTTCTTCCGTTAAACGAATGTATGAGAATGAAGAACCAAATTACTTTTCATCATTATCATTATTATTTTTAAAACAGTAAATGCAAGAGTGGAATATATTCAGGGTAAGTGTCAGGCAGTCCTGACTCTGCCAGTCGGTGTGTGGTAAGATGACGTTCTTCCAGAGCTGTGCCACCAGGACACTCTTTCTGTGGTCTCATTGGATGGATAACCACAGCTCTCTTTGTAGCTTCTTCATATACTTCCATATCCAGGGTCTTTCATTGCATAACGAGAGAGACAGACAGATATGTAATGATCAGCAGTACATCAAAGATGCTTCCTATGAGCACCAGGAAATTAAATGAAAGCAGTTACTTCTAGCATAGCAAAAAGTCTCAAACAGATAATCTGTGGCAGACAAATTTGACAAAACATGATGAAATATTTATATATCTCATGGTATGTTAGAAATTAAGAAGTTGATGACTTACTGATTAGATTGAATATTCCACATCTGTCTTTTTCTGTTCAGGCTGCTATAATAAAATACCATAGACTGGGTAGTTCATAAACAGAAATTTTCTTAAAAATTCTAGAGACTGGGTACAGTAGCTTATGTCTGTAATCCCAGCACTTTGGGAGTTTGGGGCAGGAGGATCACTTGAGTCCAGGAGTTCAAGACCAGCTGGGGTCTCTACAAAAAATAAAAAAAAATAGCCAGACATGGAGACACATGCCTGTAGTCCCAGCTACTTGGAAGGCTGAGGCAGAAGGATTACCTGAGCCCAGGAGGTTGAGGCTGCAGTGAGCTGTGATTGTGTCATTGCCCTCCAGTCTGAGAGACAGAGTAAGACCCCAACTCAAAAAAAAAAAAAAAAAAGTTCTGTAGACTGAGAAGTTCAAGATTAAAGCAATGGTGCCTGGTAAGGTCCTGTCTCTTCATAGATGATCCTCTTCTCGCTGTAACTGTGTGTGGCAGGGGAGGCAAGGGATCTCTTTGGATTCTCTTTTATAAGAATATGAATCTCATTCATGGGTTTGAACCTTAACTTCATGACCTAATCACCTCCAAATGTCCCACCTCCTGATACTATCACCTTGGGGGTTAGGAATTCAACATGTATATTTTGGGGGTACATGAACATTCAATCCATTGCAAGGTCTAAGGCAGAATATTAAGAATTACCAGAGGTAACTGAAAACTACTCTAGTGTTGGATGTGACATTCATTCTCTTATTTGCAAATGTTTCTAAATCATCTATGAGTTACAAACACAATGCCATCCTGTTCTTCATAAAAAAGTTCACTAAGGTTAATAAATGAAATAAATGGCCTCTATCTTAAAGAGATTTGCATTCTAGGAAAGAATTTTAGTGAAAAAATATGAAAGGGAAAGAAAAACTAAGTTATAAACTTTTAAGGGATGACTAAAAAATGCTGACAAAGTTGTCCTTAACCTTTTTTGGGTACAAAAATCTCATTGAGGCACTACTAAAATAGAATAATACTTATATCCACTAGAAAATTTCATTTGAACATTTGCACATAAAAATTTGAATAGAATTTCAGGGAAATGGTTATGTTTATTGATCACACTAAGTTTAAGAGCTCAAATAGTAGGTGTTTAGATTAAAAACAAAACAAAATAACTTTCTCCAAGGTAGGCTGAATGAATAAATTGTCATCACCTTGGGGTTAACATATAAACTTTGGGGGAGTATAAACATTCAGTCCATTTCAAGGTCCCAATTTAGAATATTGGGAGGGGAGAGGGAAGGAGAGAGAACACAAAATGTACTACTGAATATTTTTTCCAAAATAATGGAGGAGTATTACATTGCTAAAGAAAGAAGATTATTTGACAAAGTTGAGGGTTTGGCACTAGGAATTCCGGTTGGATAAATTTACTTGAGCAAAAGTAGAGGGTTGGGTAATAAGGTTGTGTAGGTTGGAACAGGGAATAATGCTGAGAAATATGAAGATACAAGTTTGGATGAATAGTGAGATATGAATTTAAGTGCCATTGTTGGCCTTAGAACAGAAACTCATTATAGAATTAAAAACCCTGAAGTTATAAGAGATATCTGAGCTGATTGAATCCAATCTTTTGGTATTACAGTATCTCTGGCAAGTAGTCATCCAGTCTCTGCTTGAGTACATCAGTGGAGGAATCACAATGTGATATGTCAACTATTTCATTTTTGAATGGCTCTAAATGATAAAATTGCTTCTTTGTATCAATATTAATTTTTTTTAATTCTACCTCCCCTCTTGCATGTGTAATCATGATTTTGCTCTCTGGAAGCAGAAAATAAAGCTAATCCTTCATATGCTTGAAGATGGCCGTTATATCACTCTTAAGTCTTCTCCTTAAAGGCTAAACATCTTCAGACTCCAATCTTTTCTGATAAATATGATGTTTTAAGAAGGATGGTTTGGAAAACTTATAGGATGGATTATAATAGGGAGAAAAAAAGGCTAAATTTGGGGATACCAGTTGGGAATCTATTGTGATAATAATGGTTAGAGAGAAGTGGAAAATAAATGAAAAATGAAGTGAAGTTTTGGAGGAAAGAATTGACAGTATTCTGGGTGTCAAATGCCTATGGGGATGAAGAAGGGATTTGATTCAAAGGTATCTTAAAGAGCTCTGGCTTGGGCCACGGGACAAGTGATTTTATTATAGCCATCAATTTTCAGAGAGAAATTTTGGTGTCTCTCTCTTTAGCTGCAATGGGAGGTTTTATGGTATAGTAGTTAACAGCATGAGCTCTAGTCACAGAATGAGTGGGATAATCGAATTCTGAACTTATCGCTTATATTGTGTGACCTGGGAAGATTGTTTGACATCTTCGTATCTCAATTTTATAATCTGTGAAATATAAATATCATGATACATATAAAGATTTTAGCTTGTTGTTTGGCAGAAAAGCAGCTCTGAGTAACAATACTCTGTTAATACTCTGATGAGTTTAATTGAAGGTAGGTGAAGTCCGAGTTAAGAACTTCAAAGCAAGTATTCTGGGAAAGGACCCATCAAGACCTGTAATCAGGTCAGCATGGCAGAGTAAGGAGAAGTACATCCAGAAGATGGAAATGAGATTGAAACACACAGAAGGCCAGAGTCACATCTGAGGCCGGAAGCCCTGAAAATCAGAATGCGGAAGACTAGGTAACTTTTTTTTTTTTTAAGTAAGAAAGCAGGATTTACTGAGAGGACAGAGAAGCTTCCACAGTGGGAGGGCACCTGAAAGGGTTGCCCAACAGTAGGTAACTTGTCATTATTTAAAGGTACTGGGCAGAAATAGAGCAGGATTGAAGAGGTACTTTTCCAATCCAGGAAAGTAGGCATTACATCTTGAAGACCTGTCTCCACCTGACTCTGGCTCATGGACTAATCCTTTTGTGCACAGATTATCTATTACTCCAGAGTGAGGAGGTTCAAAAGGTTGCCTGGTTAAGGATGTCAAACTTCAGGAAATGTACAAGTGTGCATAGAGCTGTTTTATGAGAAGATGGGACTCAAATGGAGATGTAGCTGGTGGCAAGTAAAGTCAGTTTATAGGTGTTAGAGGATGCCTTCAGAATGGTTGCACTACGTTGTCCTAAGGCATTCAGTTGCATGTTTCCCAGGGATGGACTCTCTCTTTTGGTATCTGCCCTTCATGAAAAAAATCTCTCTGTACCCTTAGAAATTTTTAAATGGTCTTCAACCAAAGTTTTTAAAGTGCATGCAAGTTATGACGGAGCAAAAACAGGTAGTTTTAATCATGAGCAAGTCAGTTACCTTTCTGAACTGTTTTCTTCATTTGTAAAATGAGAATAATAGAAATACCTACTTTGTAGAACTGTTGTAAGGGTCACATGAAATAGCATTGATACAGTTTCCTTGTGCAGCACCTAGCACTTGAAAGTTGTCAAATAAATATTAGTTGAAGTGGATGACTACTATCATCAATTATTTATTGAAACTCATTGTATGAAAATATATATGAAGTATCATATAATGGAGAATCTATCTGTTGGGTTTAATTTTTAAAAGATGAATTTTTTAAAGTTACATTTTTATTTAGTCCATCTAATTCTCACCTACAGTTTCTGGAAACCAGGCAAGTGTTAAACCAGAGTTTTTAACTGCCCTTGGCTCCAAATGTTTGGCCAGAAAAGTCATTCCATATGTTTATTCACCTTGAGAAGCTGAGTTTGCTGTGTTCAATTTCCTTGTTTATGCTTCCTGTGCTAATGTTTCTTAGCATGTGTAAATATCATTCTTTATTATTCCAAGTAGGACTTGGTCTTAATTACAGATTATGGGAAATGAACTAAAGATTTGAGAACTTTGCAACCTGATGAGATCATTTGTTCAGGATAGTTAAAGGCATATCATTTTCTCTCTCTCTCTCTTTCCCTTTCTCTCTTTCTTTCTTCTTCTTGTTTTAAAGTTTGTTTCAGCGCACTTGTGATACATGAAAGATGAAGTGTGGCTGGAGTCAAATGATGGGACACAGACCTTGCTCACTCCTCCACATGCCAAATTGATTCATTAGGACCTGTGTCAACATCCCCCAAGAGACACACACACACACTCAGAGGCTCTGAGGATGGAGAGGACATATGTGAACTCCCAGGAGAAAAAGTCAGCATGGAGCACACTCCTCCAAGACCATGGAGGGGCAGTGAGTGTGTGTGAGCTGATTGGCAGTCATCTCCTCACTGCTCTTTCTGTTCGCTTCTGAGGCTGTGCTTGTTAGGAGTGTCTCTTCCTTATAGAGGGTTATAGCACTGTGAAAAATTTGTACTTTACAGATAATTAATAATAAATCGGTTTAAATGAGTTTCTGGACTCCTTCCTGAATAGGGAAACTAAGGAAAACTAAGAAGACCAGGAGAATATAGAAGGACTTAATGAAAACCAAATTTATGAATTAGTTGTAGAAATTCCAAATTTATAAAATAAGAGGTTAGGCATTGCAAATGAAACACATGGTACCTCTTATTAGAGCAAGTTAAAACTCAAATTCGCTTATTTATTTATTCAATCTTTTATGCACCAAATATTTCTTGAGCTCTTATCTGTACTGGGTCTTGTGCTAGCCACAGTGGATAAAATGATGAACAAGATTCAGTCTTTGCAAGTTCTCAAAAGGCTCACAGTCTAATGTCGTATAGGATTGTAGAGGAATGATTTCAAAACAGGGTAAATGATTTCAAAACAGAGAGCATGAAATGTACAGAACAGAGGAGGGGAAGTTAACACAGCCTGAAGTATAGTCTAGGGGGTCTTTCAAGAGAAAGTGGTACAGGAACTAGCACTGAAAAGAGGATGAGATCTGCAACTAGAAAGGAGAGGAGGAGCTTTCAGATGCAGTGTACATCTTATGCAAGGGACCAGAGATGTCAGGCCCACTAACATGAGGGTAACTGCAGTGTGTCCAGAGCAGAGTATGATGCAAAGATCTGCAAGAGATGGAGCTGGTGAAGGAAGCCTCTAGGTGGCTTCTTTGCAATTTTTCTTATAGAAGTCTGGGCAAACATAGCTTTTGCTTATGGTGCAAGTGACTCGCAGAAACTTCCTCCAAGCCAGGTATGCCAAGCACAAGGCATACAAAAATCACAGGACTTTTGTTAGAATCGACAGTGAAACAAGATAATATAAAATCCCAAAGTCCTCCTTTCTCTCTTAGTAACACATGCTTTACTAGCTCAAGATCAATGCTTCATCTCACAGTTTTATTGTCTAGAATAGTCGACCAGTATCGTTGATACCCAACAATGATGGCTGGGGAGAATATAGAAGCCTGGTGAGATGAGGGATGATCAATAGACCTTGCTAAACATAAAAGATATCCTTGATGGAACGCTGAAACTGATGCTTCTATGACTGCTTTTGGCTTTAACTTCTGAGGCATGGTTACTTCCTGGTTCACTGCAGCCTGTGGCATTCATGTGTGTTGGGTCACACTCTAGAGTGATTGTGAAAAAAGTCGATTCCATGCTCATTGGGAGATTGGCTCAGGGAAATACTGTAGTACAAGTGGCACCTGTAACTGACACAAACAGGGCAATGGCAGATGGGAATATAAATATCTCCACTACAGGCAAATAGAGATAATTGAGATACTTTACTGTTTTGCTGGTAATTCCAGGAATGTCTTGAGATAATGTTCCACAGTTGGCTCTTGCTATTAACATGGTCATTAACTTGAGAGTGGTCTGCTGTGGCTTGGTAGGTCAGATAGGCATAAAAAGGTAGGTATGATTTTCCAAAAGGTGAGGTGAGGGAATCCTGAGTTTTAATGTTTCCAGAATGTTTTTATGTATTTCTTTTTCTTTTGCTTCTTATGTAGAGTACTCAAAATTCACCCCCTTTGACATATTTAGTGTAAATTGTCATGAGGTTTGCTATCTATTTAAATGGTTCATATATACAACTAAGTCTCATTATGCACAGATACATATTTTTGAATTTACCTGTTTGCTAAAATTTGTTTGTAACCCTAAGATCAATATCCTTGGTTTTTTCATGGTCATTTGCTGCCATGTGCAGAGTGGTGAAAAATTTGAGTTCCTAATATACACATTTTCAGCTGAGGTCAAACAAAGCTACATTCTGTCTTCGTGTTTCAGCTTCCACAGTGTAAACATGCATTCTTTTTTGCAGTGAACTTTGTGCCACATTTGTAGCATGTTCTGTGCTTTTTGTTGACGATTTCATTGTTTAAAATGGCCTCCAAGTATAATACTGAAGTTCTGCCTGGTATTCCTAAGCATAAAAAGACTGTGTTGGGTCTTACAAAGAAAATACATATGTCAGATAAGCTTCATTAATTATGAGTTATAGTGCTGTTGTCTTTGAGTTCAATGTTAATGAATTAACGTATTAAAAATATGTCTTTAAGCAGAAACACAGGTTGTATTTAATTGGCTTATGAAAATATTATGACCAGAGACTCAAAGAAACTTAATTCTGTATTTTCCCTTGGAACGATGGTTTAGTATTCTCTAATCCAGTGTTTGTGGCTACCTTATAAAACATAACTACTACCCCAAATCACATAAATTGACTGTGTGTGTCCATACGTGTGTGTACACATGTACACACATGCATATGTCTTCAAACACACTCATATGTTTGAAGCAAATTACATTTGCTTTATATATTTGTAATATATAATGCTAGCAGCTGGTAGATCTATGAACAGGACAGATGACTATTCACTGTACCATGATTACATTTTCTTTTCTTTTTTTTTTTTTTTGAGTTGGAGTCCCACTCGATCACCCAGACTGGAGTGCGGTGGCCGCTCCCGGCCACCGCAGCCTCGACCTGCTGGGCTCCGGCGATCCTTCCGCCTCAGCCTTCCGAGTAGCTGGAATTACAGGCGCGTGCTACCACGCCCGGCTAATTTTTTAGATTTATTGTAGAGATGAGGTTTCGCCTGCCCAGGCGAGTCTCGAACCCGGGGGTTCAGGCAATCCACTCACCTCAGCCTCCAAGGCGCAGGATTACAGGCTGAGCCACCGAGCCCGGCTACATTTTCTTTTAAGATTAGAAAACATTTTAAAAGTTGAGGAAAAATATGCCAATTTGAAGATTTTATGATGGTTGTAGACTTGGGGTTATAGAAGTTCCCAGATTCACAAAAGTGCAGAAGTGGATGGCTTGTGAGACCATGGTAACTAGCTGGTTCAACTGCTCTGTTTATTAGAAACCCAGGTTCCAGCCTTATTCCTGCCTTTAAGTTAACATGTAATCTTGGTTAGCTCAACTGCCTCTCTAGAAGTTCCTCCTTAAAGAAGAGGAGATTAAGTTGCCTCAGGAACTCTCTCTTTAAGTTCTTAAGTCCCATTGATATTGCATTTTAAATGAGCCTCAGATGGTTAAAATACAAAGTAATTTACATATTAGTAGTGTTAGTCCTAAACTCCAGTCCAACGCCAACTGTATGATATTAAAGTAGAAGGTTAAAAAAAGCATCCATTAATATTAAAAACAATTATGTAACTTGATTGAAAAATACTTAAGGAAGGCAATTCCTTTATACAAAATCAGGCATACCCAAGAAACAAATGAACAAAAACCTTCAAGTAATATAGGAGGTTTCTTGTGAGAAGATTACCTCCTTGGGCAGTTTCTATTTGTTTCCATTTCTGTTTAAGAAAAAAATGATTTATAGTAGACAAAAATAATCAGTAGGAAACATTTGTCTTCTTCTATAGCCTTTTCTTCAAATGTTCTGGAGACAAAATTATCTAATAGAGAGAACACAGGGTTTGGACTAAGTCAATACTGAATTCAAATTCTGGTTTCTCCAATTCTCTATTTGTGTGATCTTTGTGGAATTATGGATTTTCTCTGAGTCCCAGTTGACTTATCTATAAAAATGGTGATGAAAATAATTTTTCTACAGGAAAAAAAATATGTTGAGATAATTTTGTAAAAGTGCCCGACAACAAGAAGTGTCCATAAATAAAATAATCATAAATGATTGTTTTCTAGAAAGATTTATAATGTGTGACTTAAGGACATAATCTTTGGTGCTAGACTACCTGAGTTCAAATCCTTGCTCTGCCATTAACCAGTTAGGTGTTTAGAGCAAGTTTTTTAACTTCTTTGTGACTCAGTTTTTTAATCTGTAAAACTAGAATAATAATAAGAGTACCTACCTCAAAGAGTGGCTGTATGATGGATTATTAATATTTATAAGTTGCTTATGGCAGTATTGGAAGCCATATTACTGTTTGTTGTTATTATTATTCCTAACAATGTAAGAAAATCTCATATGCTAATTAAGGATGCAAAATTTTTAAGTAATAGAGTCCTAAATTGTATCAAAGAACTATGTATGAAGCTAGCTCTAAATGCAAACCTAATTTTTTTTTCTTTTAAACTGACTGGAGGTAAGAATGAATCTTAGACATTGATTGCTTGATTTAATTGCACTATAGCATAATGATTATATTTAAAAATGTTCACCTTTGGTTTCAAATTTTGGAATGCATCCCTAGTTCTTCCATATTGTATCTTCTACTAGGTTTTTGAGATGGATACTTTTCATTAATAATAATGACTACTTCTATTGAACAATTCCTAGGTGTCAGGTCTAAGATTTAAGCCTACTTATTAGCTAAGAAGCTAAGGCTGTTTTATGAATGTTGAAAAGACATGAGCCTCCCGGATCAGAGAAAAGGCAGTATGTATTACTTAGACAGCAAGTATCATGTGCATCGATTGACGTGTGTATCACTTCTCCTTGCCCTGCAAATCACACAGCAGCAAATGTGATAAGGAATACTGTGTACATAAATTTCATTTCAGCCAAATGTGGGGAACTCACCGTTTTGTAGCAGACAGTAAGCAGGAATGCTTTTAGTCCCATAGGGAGGCATCCTTCATCTTTCAAGGTTGCTTGCAGCAAGTACCATTCTGAGATTGGCCATGACAAAGAGCAGTTGAGGTTTTGCATTCTTGGCACATCTTGCAACAGGGATCAGGGCTCATGACAGATTGTCTCTCCCAACACCAGCTCCCAGGAGAATTGCCAAATACTTTAATTGGGCATTTTTACTGATATATCACAATGTGGCTAGTAGCCTATGTGCATTTTACCTCTTATGGCTTCTTAAGGTTTCATGGAGATATTAACAAGGTTGCCTTGGACAATATTACAAAAGAGGTACATTTTGCTTTTGTACTCCATCTTCCAGTGGAAATCACTTTTTCTTAAGCAATCCCCCACTTTCAACACTTACACTGTCAATATTTCTGACCTGATCCTCAACTGCCCTTTTTTGGCCTATCTTGTGCAATCTTCTTCTTCTTTGCCCTGAAACAAGATTTTCCTATTTTGTAGTCATTTTCTTACAGCCCCTCTCTCTTGTGAGAGAGTCACTGAGAAGCAAATCAACATGAAAACAAGATAATTCACAGAGGAACGACTCACCAGAGAAGAAAACATTTTAAGAGAGACCTTTTGAAGACACATTGCTTTAACTAAGGAATAACCTGAATGGTGGGAATTTGGGATTTCAAGAATATATAACTCTCTGTGCTTCCTTTGTGCATGGTCAGCATTGGATATAAGGGATAAATTTTGTTTTTATTTCATATGAAGCTTTGATTTTGTGTTCTCTGAAAAGGATGCTTTTGAAGTATGGATTTAAATGCCATTTTCTTTTCATTCCCTGTTGTCCACGGGTTTATGAAATGTAGTTTTTTATCTTACTGAAAGTTGAGAGTGTTCATAACTAACTCTTTATAAGTCTTCATAATATCAAGAGTTGCTCCCTTACTAATAAGCAAACCATTACCAAAACCACACTTTTTAACAGAGGTGCTACCGAGGGAATTGATGGCAACACATTGGAAGTGGAATGTGAAGCTGTGTGGAGGCTGTGACGCAGCCATTCCATGACCTAACGCTTCTATTGGCACCTGCATTTTGGGTTTGGAATGTTTTTCTAACTGTGCTTTCAGGACCCAAGTGATTTAAAATGAAATGACTACATCCATAAAAATGGGAAACTGTAAGCCAGCATAAATGTCAGTTTTTATGTTGATGTTTACATTCATTCCATGGAGAGACTGAATTGTTTAGTAATGTGATTTAATATTTGGGGGTCAAATATTTTGGTAACATTTACAGATCAATAAATTAGAAACATTCCATTTTAAATGATCAGAAATAGCTTAGCTTCCCAATATGAGGCAAACTTAAAATTTCCAGTAGGGAATGTTCCCTGCAGAATTCTTAATTGCACTGATGCTATAATAGTATTACATTTTAACTACAACTGTGTTAGATTTTCAAGCATCTCAGAGGTTATAAACCAGTCATTAAAATTCATTCCTGTTGGCAATTTGGTCTGCAGAGCCTTTACCAGGAAAAGCACACGTCTAATATTTATGTGATTTCCATTTTAACACAGCTATCTGAATTACTTGCAATACTGTAGCCTTCATGCTGTGTTCCCTTTCTTACCCGCCTCGCATGAGTTCTCACTGTATTATCTGTTAAGGGTGAGATTACCTACATTAGAGAACTGTTTTTTTCTCAATGGTGATTTCTCCTAGCAATGGCCCATGGGATGGAGGCATGTTGCTTAGGATGATAGTGGGAATGCCATTTTTATACTAATCACAGGAAGGAAACATGTAAGGGAAGATATAAACTGTGTGAATCTCCTCAAAAGTGAATATTAGATAGAAGTCTGGCTTATTTATTCCCAGGTCTTAAAAAAAATAGGCCAGGCAGTCAATAGGGAGCTTGCTTAAAGAGAGCAAGCTTGTACTTCCTGAGCCATTCATTTGCTTCTCCTTCCTGGTCCATCTTGGTTGTCCTTCTCACTGTGTGACTTACCCAGCCCTGTCTCCTCACTCATTTCCTCTTAGAGTGGATGCTGCCTAAGAGAATGTAGCATTCCTTCCTTTCTTCCTAAACACCTAGCTCAGTACCCAGTGGTTCTTAGATACACAATAATCCATAGTGAATTAATGTTCTTGTGAATTTCTATAAATTTCTTTTTTTTTTTTTTTTCAGATGGACCCAACCTAATGAGATAGACTGTAATTAAAGTGTGTCAAGGTATGCATAAAGTAAAACTCCAAAGTTTAAATGAAATTTAAGCCGGGCTCGGTGGCTCAGCCTGTAATCCCGCGCCTTTGGGAGG
>CAUYQG010219165.1:0-21278 GCA_963574415.1 Tarsius wallacei | reverse complement strand
CACGCCCAGCTAATTTTTTGATTTATTGTAGAGATGAGGTCTCGCTTGCCCAGGCGGGTCTCAAACCCGCGGGCTCAGGCAATCCACTCACCTCAGCCTCCCAAAGGCGCGGGATTACAGGCTGAGCCACCGAGCCCGGCTGCTATGTTTTTCTTATAAGAAATCAGTAATTCAAAATGAAAAAAAAAAAAAAGATGCTCAGAAAAAATATGACTATTCCTGATTATAAAACTTGAAAGAAATTCGACCGGTGCTCCTTACAAAGAAGATGCTGCATAATGTGGTAATTCACATCCTCAATAATATTCTTACAATAAATACGACAATGAATCAAAAAAATAAAAAAATCACAAATCCCCCTCCACCACCCTGGGGAGGTGAATCTTCTCCTCTCTCTCTCACTAATTCACTTTTAAATAAACTACATTTTCTAATCTAAAAAGAAAAAAAAAAGAAATCAGTAATTCTTTTTACTTTAGTCTTTTGCAAATTTTGTTTCTCTGCTTTTAAGTTTTTCTCTTTGTTTTCAGCAACTTGATTATGATGTGACTTACTGTGATTTTCTTTGTGTTTATCCTGTTTGGGATTCATTGAGATTCTTGGATCTACAGATTAAATTTTTAATCAAATCTGGGAAAATCTCAGCCATTATTTTTTATGTATTGCTCACTTTCCCCAAATCTGACATTCCATTTACATGTATGCTAGATGGATTAATATTGTCTTGTGGGTCACTTTGACTCTACTCAGTCTTTTTTTTTTTTTCCTTTGTGCATCAGATTGAATGGTTTTCTGTTATCCTGTCTTCAAGTTTACGATTTTTTTCCTGTTCTGTGGAACCTGATGTTAAACTCATTTAGTATACAATATTTTTCCATTAAAAAATTTCATTTCTTTTTTTAATATTTATTTTTCTCCTAATTATGTTCATACTTTCCATTAAGTTCTTGGAACTATCTATAATGGTTGTTTTAAAGCTCTTATCTTCTTATCCTGATCCTTTGTGGATCTATTTTTATTGGCTTACTTTTCTCCTAATTACCAGTAACATTTTCTTGCTTCTTTGCTTATCTAGTAATATTTAACTGGGTGCCAGACATGTGATGACTATGTTGTTGAGTGTGCAGACATTGTTGTCTTCCTTTAAAAACGATTGTATTTTGTTCTTGATGCAGTTATTTTACTTGAGGGAATAACACAATCATTTCAAAACTTGCTTTTAACCTTTGTTAGGGCATATCTAGAATTGCCTTTAGTTTAGGAATCCTTTAGCCCTAGTCCTAAGACATGGGATTTTGGGGGTCTCTGTGGAATTCTTTGGATGTTAAAAGGGAGTCTATCACTTCGGCTAGTTGGTACCTGAACATCTCGCAGTCCTGTGTAAGTTCTGGTAGTTTTGCTAATCCTGGTAGTTGTTCTTTACTTGGCTTTATGGAGTTTCATTTTCCATATAAATTGCGTAGTATCCAAAGACTCATGTAATCTCCATGGAGATTTCTGGGACATTTCTCTGTGTGGTTCTCTCGTCTCTGGTATTCTGCTTTACAAATCTTAGTGAGATTAACCTATTTGAATCCCAACCTCTGTTTCATTGTCTCAGCAAGCCTACTGTGCTCTGCTTGGGTTCCCCTGCCACTCCAGCCCATGCCACAATCTAAAAAGTGTCCCTCACTCCAGGCAGAAAGTTGGATTTATGAAAGGGATCTTCATTTTTATTTCCCTTATTTCAAGGATCACAGTCTATATTCCTTGCAGTCTAATGTGAGAAATTAATTGTTAATCCAGTTTTCTGTTTATGAAGGGAGGGTTAGTTATTCGATCACAAACAGAAGTGGAAATCCTCTATCTTTTTAAACATCCATATACTATTCTATTAAGCGTACCATAATTTTTTAACCAGTTCCTTATTGATAGTCATTTATGTAGTTTCTAATCTTATTCTATTGTAAACAAGGTTGTAGTGTAAGTCATTGTACCTAATTAATTTCATACATGTTTGCATATGTTTATAGAATAAACTTCAAAAGTGTCAATGAAGGGTCAAATGGTATATTTGTTTTTCTTCTTATTATTATTATTGCATTTGTAACTTGATAGATACTCTCACATTTCTCTCATGGAGTAGTCTATATTTTTATCAACAATGTAAGTATATGCCTTTTTCCTACAATTTTGGCAATTGTTTGATGTTTACATATTTGGTGTGTAATCTTCATTTCTCTTATTATGCATGAGGATAGCTGTCTTTTCACAGATTTGAGTTCTTTTTTTGTGAAATGTTCCTTCATAATGTTTCCTCTACTTTTTATAATTTAAAAAAAGTCACACAAAGAAATTAAAAATACACAAATAAAGGAAAGCGAGTTGAACTGGCTTTTTAAGGTCTCAACATGCTCTAAAATTTGAAAGTAAAACCACTTCAGTCAAGTCAAATCAACAACCCTAAAAGACACAAATGACTCTTGACATATGGAGCAGAGATCTGAATTAAGGAAGAAGTATAACCAAGATAGGTTTAAAGATTCTGTATTTGTATGAATTCAGATGAAGCCCCTAATGAGAAACCAGGGGAGTGTGGCTTATCAACACCTATGAAGCAGACCTAGTTGGCTGAAAGAAAGCACAGTAATTGTCCAGTGTGCGTGGAAGAGCCACTTCAATGTTAGGCTGTGAGGATAGAAACACTGTTGTAAAGAAGGGTGGGATTTGCCTGAGGTGGGTTAGTGAGACCTCACCGCTGGCTTTCAACCTTTGTTTTTAGAGCTACAAAAAAGAAGTAAAACTCTTTCCAGGGAAGAGAGATCAAGTTTCTGAAGAGACCTGAACCCAGGTTATGTGAAAAGTGATGGAAAGGACTGGGGATGCCTATCAGGCAGAAGAGAAGTTTCAGGGGTCCCACGAGTCAAGTCCTTAGATGAGGGAGTACCTATCCCATGGAAGAACATGTTCTGCCTGGGTCAAAGGGGGAGATCAAAGATTAATAGGCAGAATAAACAGGGAACTAAATTTCTACTCTAAGGAAGGACCTTCCCATAGAGCTGTCCAAAGTTGATACATGTGTTTCTAGAGAGTGGTGAGTTCTTCAACGTCAGAAATGTTCAAGTATGGGCTACATCTTCTCCACTGGGAAGGGCTTCAAATATCTTGTGACTGGTTGGACTAACCACCAACTCTGGTATTCTCTGATTTTTACACCAATTCTACAAACATAGAAAATCAAGCTCCAACAAAAGGACTTACTTGGGACTAAATGACTGAAACTTGATAAAACCAGGCCTAAAAGTCTTGGTAGAGTTTATTCTTTTCCCCCCCTGAGTTTTAATAAACATTTTCTTGATGATTCTTTAAAAAATTATTTATTTTAGAGTCATAGGGTGCATGTGAGGATTTGCTACATAAATAAATTGCATGAAGGCAAGTTTAGGCTTCTAACAAGCCTTCTCCTTACTGGTAGTGGACATGGTGCCCAATGGGTGGTTGTGTGCTCCTTATTCTCCCTTCCTCTGTTAGCAGTGTGGAGTTTATTCTAATTCATCTCCATCTATGTAATCTTCTTCTCTATGATTCTCCCACAGGTGTGTGCTCTAGAAGGACAAGGACCATACCTTGTCATTGCTTGCATCCCTGAAGTTTCCAATGCAGTGCCTAGCACTTAGAAGGAGCACCCTAAAAGGCATTTTAATTTTTAACATTCCCTCGACTCCAGCTCCTGGGGCCTGGGGAAGCTCCATCAGCTAATGAGTGGGCTCTCCCTTCACAAGTGTTAGGAGAAATCAATAAAGGTGTTAAACAAGATAAAAAAGAAGATCAGGGCATCTGCTCTGCCCAGGTGGTTGAAATCAACATGTTTCTTGAGGAAGTTTTGCCCAGTCACCTCAAAAGTGTTCGGCTGTCGTAACTGTTAGAAGGGGTTTAATGATAAAAACATGTCCAGGATAAGAGTCTCTGTCAGTCATGGAGCTCAGCCAGTAGCACTGTTTTTAGCCTTATCTGTAAGATACTCGTGATGTTGGATATCAGAAATGATGACGTGTCAAAATAAGCAAAATTGGATTCTTCTATTCTGACAAATGTGGCCCCCTGGCCTCAGGGCTTTCTTCTCTATGGGAAGACAGGACCTTATTCCACTGGCATCTTTTGGATATTTCTACTATGGGACCTGGACGTAGAGAAGCTTCCAGAAAAGTGCAGGTCACCTGGAAGGGCAAGGGCAGCTGACCTGCTTGTTACCCTAAGCTTTGAAGTGATGGAGTTGGGGTTGAGGAAATGGAAGGGTCAGGAGGGCTGGGTGGTTGATTGTAAAAGATTAAACAATTAGACTGAATTATTCACTTCTATGTCGCAGTATCCCACACCTATAGCTGGCCATGGTTTCATGGTGCACAGTGAGAACCTTCCTCCCTTTGACTTTGGGCTTAGCCAAGTAACTTCTTTGGTCAACAAGATGTACACAGATGTGATGTGAGTGCAAGATTGAATGTGATTACACAGTTGTGCTCTCTCTCCTGTGCTTCTGCTATTGCTATGAAAAGTGTGTGCCTTGGGTAACCATTGACCTTTCAGTCTAAACTCCAGAAGGAGGTACGTAGAAGAGACTAATCCCAGCAAAGCCTAAATTACAACTGAACCCCATCTGACCCATAGATCTGCAAGCAAGAAAAATGAATATGTGTTGTAGGGCACTGATTTTTTTAGGTTGTTTGTTATGCAGCATTATGCATCAATCACTGACTAATATATGAAAGCTGCTGTGTGTGTGGGGTCATGTGGTTAGAAAGTTTCAATTTATTTCTTAGGATTCCAACCAGACATGACAACTCTCAGACAGTTGCCTCTTGATCTTCCTGGATCCCCAGGTGGTCTTTGATACTCTGCTTCTCAGTTGAGTTTATGGAATGTTGACCTAGACAAACCTGTTTTGAGTTACCAAGTGTGATAGGTGATGGTGTTACTAGTACCCAATAAATTATGTTTCCTATGTCTAAGCCTTTGTGTGGTTCCTTCCCAGGTTGACTCTGAACTTGGCTGTGTGACTTGCCTTAGCCAGCAGATAGCAAGTGTGTGATGCTGTCTGAAGTTCATGTGTATTGGGCTTGTGTTTTTTCACTGCTGGGAACTCATTTGCCATCTTGTGAAAAAAATGAGTCAATCTTTTTGAAGATGAGTGACCATGTAGAGAGAAGCCCCAGTCATCTCAGAAGTCCTAGACATGTGAGTGAGACTATCTTAGATCACCTGTCCTCAGCCAAGTCACCTAGACCAGAACTGCAGGACAACCACAGAATTATGAGAACTAGGCTATATTTGTTAAACCACCACATTTTCAGGTGGTTGGTTATGCAGCAAAAGCTAACTTAAATACATAGACAAATGTCAATTTGAAAAACAAATGAGGCATCACTCATGCACACACAATTATTGGGACCTTACGATGTTCCAGACATTGTGCTTTAGGTTGGGCTTGAGATCTCCAGCCAGGGGACAAGTTTGGCTTTTCAAATGCAGAGCTAGTGGCAGTAGGCATTGCAGGAGTTTTGTCTTAATGGGGCCTGTGCATGATGGATGTTGGCACAGTGGAGAGCAGGGTATCTGGGGCAGAGAAGGGCAAGCTAAGGAAACGCTGATTACCACCAAGGCATGGGCCTGAGGTTGAGGCACAGATTAGACTGACTATGTGGGGCAGCAGTATGTGAAGAAGACCAAAGGACCTAGAACTTGGGAGATGCCTTCTCCAGGAGGGAAACTCTTGCTCCTTAACTGCTATAGCAGGATAGTTAGAATGATCCCTGACCTCTGCTGAATACCTTCACATGCGGTTTCTCATTTGGTTCTCATGACCCTGAGAGCAGGTGAGTCAGATGCTCTCAGCTCCACTTACTAAAGTGAAGCTGAGATACAGCAAACTTCCCAGGGTCACGTGGCCACTAAGAGGCAAAGCTGGGACTCTGAATTGGGGCCCACTCTGCATAGTTATCCACTGCACTGAAAATCTCCCAGGACAAGATGCTCAGCATTGGTCCGTCAATAGCCTTGGAAGGTTCTGAAGATGAAAGGCCTTGGGCGACATAGTAAGCACTGGGATAAAATGACTAGTGCTGGGTGTTGGTCAAGTCAGGGAATCAGGTGCAAGGGAGTTGGCTGGGTACTAAGGACCATGGAAGGAGAGGTTGTGCAGAGAGCAGCCAAGACTTTGACCCAGTCAGTGAATAGACTTCTCTATTATCCATCCACCTAATCATCAACCAACCATTCATATCCATTTACCCATCCAACCATCCAACGACTCACCCAATCAGTCAAGTACCACCTGTTAACCAACTACACACCCGTTCATCCAATTAAGCAATTATCCAGTCAATCAGTCATCCAAATAGCTAACTGACCAGCAAAACTATTAGCAAACAACCAAGCATCCAAGTATTTATTAGCTCCTACTGTGGGCAATGCACAATGTTAGAAATAAGGGACATAAAAAAGTGAGGCTGTGTTCCACTTGACTACCTTTCTCGCTTCCCCCATCCACTCATCAACAAGCAGATAAAAAGGTCTACTTTAAAAATATATTTCAAATTTGACTCCTACCTCCTACTTTCTTCCAATTCCAAGCCTTCACCATTTTTCCTTGACTCCTGAAATAGTCTCTTGTCTGGTGCTTCAGCTTCCGTTCCCACCTTTCTACAGTGAGATGAATCACCTTCCTCACTGTTTAAAGCCTTCCAGCGGTTTCCCCATCACAGACATAGGCTCAGGCTATCAGGCTGCCCATGTCCTTCCATGATGGCTCCACGATGAAGTTTCTGATCTCATTTTTTCCCATGCCTTTTCCTATTCATCCCATTCCACACTTACTTCTTATTACTCAAGCTCATAAGTTTGTTCCTGTTTTTGCCCTTTCACTTGCTTTTCACTCTGGAATGTCTTGTCCTAAGCACTGCTGCTGCCTCCTCAGGAAGCCAGCCTCAATTCAGATGCTCACCTCCATAGAGAGGCCTTCCCTAAGTGTCTGCTGTGAAAGTCACCCCCAGTCACTCTCTCATCATCCTGTTTCATGCTCTCAGTGGCAATATCATCCTTGAGTTTATTTATCTACGTGTTTACTTGCTGGTTGTCTGTCTCTACCTTTGCAACCAGCTGGATGAGAGCAAGATCCTTGCCTGTCTCACTCACCACTGTACCTCTCTGGTGCTTCGAACTGTGGCTGGCCCATGGCAGACCCTCAGAAGAGGGTAGTTATTGATATTATGCCTATCATGTGATTTCTCCTCACTACCTGATTTCTTTTGTCCCAGAATGCATTGGTCAGTGCCTATTTCCACAGTAGGGAATCCTCAGGTGTGCTCTGTTCCTTGTCATCATCCTCTCTGTGGGATGCCCACACTATAATGTGCATCCAGACATGTGCCTACGAGGGCATGGGCTGACCCACCTCATTTTCAGGCCTAGCACCAGTGGGATTTGGGTGCTGATTCCGCCACCTGTGGCACTGGCTCCCATCCCCACAGATGGCAGCTCACCACCACCTCTATTCCTAGCCCTGCAGAGCGCAAAGTGATGGTGGCCACATCCTGCCAGGGGGCCCACACAGCCTTGCATGGCGGCAGACATGGTGCCGCTTCTCCCCCTCACCGCGCCTTTGGATGTTATGTGCCTTGTGTCCTGTCCATCATTAGTCAGGTGGTGTTGGCCTCCCAGAAGGAATTCTCTGGGGCACTCAGATGAGAAGGTTGGGTGGTCTGGGAGCATTTCAGGGGGTGGATGTAGGAGCAGGAAGAATTCAGGAGTCTAAATTTTGCTTAGTGTTGCTGAAAGGCAGTGCTTGAGGAATCACGTGACCCTCAGAGTACACAGAGTCTGGATGACATCTCTATGCCAGGACGTCCCTCACCTTTCTCTTCTGTGGCCTGGTCCCCTTGAAATCTCCACCTCTCCCCAAGAATCTCCTTTTCAGAGAGATAGGACCCAAGAGGAGCCTAGTGGAGTATGGCAGAACTCAGGCACATTCGAGTAGGCATCCTGACTGGAGAATGCAGATCTCCTTGGAAAGAAGGGGTTTAATGCTGTGTCCCTTGTCAGCAGTGCGGCAACACGCATTGCATAGTATGATAAGGGACCAAGTTGTCCCCAAGTAGAGAACTTCTCAGATAGCTGAGTATTTTCATTCAAACTTCAGAGCTTAAAAGATACTTTTAGTAGAATTATTTAAAATACACCACGCTAGCTGTTTTCTTATTAAGAAGAACTTACAGAACATAGATAGTCTTTGACTTTAAGGCTTGGGGTTCTTCCTGTGAACAGCAGTGACTTCTGAGCTGTACTCCTATAAACCCAGTGACCACAGGACCAAATGGCCCAGGGCTGCAGAGATGTTGGTATCCTTGGGTCTGCTTTCGAAGGCTTTTCGTTTTGCTATCAATTGTCATCACCTGTTGCCATTGAGTCTTCCCTTAAAGAGGCTGTTTCTAATCATATCAACTACTTTTCTAGTGAAATGGGAATAAAAACACCTTATTCTATAAATTTGGGCATTCACCCCATGGACACTGTTGGAATTACCCCCTGTGCACACTGCATGTGGGAGAAATAGAGACACCCAACACCATGCAGGGTCAGTGCCCTCAGGGACCCTACAATCAAGTCATGATGATAAGACATAAATATCCAGAAAGAGTCACCCTGAGAAAGAGTCTCCAGATAGACGTGGAGAGGCATCTGGAAGTTAATGCTTTTTGAATCTGGCATGAGCAAGAGTTCATTGTCAGAGAATATTGGAGGTGACCTTGAGGTCCTCCCTGGTTGTCGAGAAGATGTGGCTTATTAATCAGCAGCTGAAGATTGACTGGAAGGGGACTTTTCTGGCAATACCCCTACCTTCCCTACATCCCGGTTCAGGGACCAGTAAGTCCCCATCAACTGTGGTTGATGAACTGAGGCAGGGGGTCAAATCTACTTCTCAGCAGCCCCATCATGGTGGCCCGGCCTCTCTGCATCCCTGAGAAACACTTTTTTGGTGTTTACGTCCTGTGCAGGCCACAATGCACAGAGGTTGAAGATGGCAGGGTGTGACTTGGGACTCACACTTGGTTTGAGTTCTGCTCTGCCCCTTCCTGGGTGTTTGTGAGTTTAAAAACATAAAGTTTTTTTTAATAGTTAATACCTTTACATGGTTCAACACTCTGAAGTATATCTGATAAAATTCTTATCCACTTTGTCCCTAGAAGGCCAGCCCTCCCGCCTAGAAGGTGCCTGTGAGAGGTAACCACTCTCCTTGGTGTCATGTATACTTTGGGGATTAAAACATAATATGCAAGCAAATGTGAATATAGATTCTTATTTTCCTTCCTTTACACAAAAGATGATAAATTAGATACTCTGTAATTTTTTCACTTGGAGTTAAATATGTCTTGGAGACATTTCCATTTTTGTTCAGAAAGACCTGGTTTACTTGTTTGCTTGTTTGATTACAGTTGCATAGTGTTTCACTATCTGGCAGATTGTGTGTGTGTGTGTGTGTGTGTGTGTGTGTGTGTGTGTGTACATATATATTTTTTGTTGTGTTCTTTGTTTAAAACAGTTCCCTACCAATGACTATTTGTGTTGCTTGACTAGGAGATTTTTTTCATGGTGAGAGCCTCCTTCTTGGCAGGTGGCCTGCAGTTGTGGGAGGCTGACCACAGTCCCTAGAGAACCACCAGGGTAAATAGGACCAGGACCAACCTGGGAACAATGTCTCCACCCAGGAAAGCAGCCACAGGACTCTACCAGTGACTGCAAACTCATGTTATGAAGGCCAAAAAAGAAGGCTCTGCCTGCATTCCACAGATGGGGAAACGGTACCCTTGGCGAGTCTTGAGTTCCTGGGTCCACCTGGAGGCTGGTAGGTGGCTGTGGCCTGTGCTCAGAGCAGCTACTCACACATGTCTGTCTCTCTGCAGCCCTAAGGACTGTAATGTACTTGAAGGTGAATATGAAGCAGTGGATCCCAGGGGTGAGGTGGTGGTGGGCAGTTTAGGTAAAACCTCCTATCACTAAAACCTCGTCTTTATTAGAATTCGTTGGATCAAGTCTGGCATTCTCCCACTTTTTACACCTAGGGTTGCAGGGCAGAGGCAAACCCATTTATCTGGCAGCTGAACTTATAAATTCGTTGTCAGTCATTGACGTCTTTATGATTAGCTAAAGGGAGTGTGGGCAAATGGGAGTCCTGGACCGGGCAAGGGGGTCTTGCCAAGGAGGGATATGAGGCGCAGGAAGGCTGTCTTCCCTTTTGTGTGGGAGTCGGCAAAATGCAGGAGAAAGTGTATGGAGGACACCCACGCTCCTGGGAAAGTGAGCCCATTTGAAAAACTAGCAAATAAACTGGTGGGGATGGAGATTCTGCCAGTTCTTGTCACAGAGGGGAGGATCAGTATTTTGGGGATCATGCAGACCTACTTCTAAAATCCTGCCTCAGCCATTTACAAGTTGTGTGGCCTTGAGTAAACAACAACCTCTTTAAGATTCAGTTTGTTCTTCTATACAACGGGGCGACTAATACCTCCCTTGCAGAGTTTCACAAAAACTAAATAAGAGGTAGATATGAATACCTGGCATAGGTAGACATTCAACACACTAGCATTTTCCATCTCTCCCAGCTTGCAAATACAAAACACACCTCGATTCTTCTTTCCTTCTCATTTCCCTTCTTGTCTTCTTTGCATGTGAACCACACACATTTTACTTGAGTATTTTGTAATTATGAAGCTGGGAGATTAGGCAAGAAAGCTCAGAAAAACCTACCATTTTTCTATAGATGGAAAACATACATACGCGTATAAAAGAGATTGGGTGGAGAAGAGCTTAACTTGCCCAATTCTAACCACAAACATACTATATATACCATGATCTGTGCCTCCTCTTTGTATCTCAAGTGATTTATATTAAGGTCTGCTATAAAAGCAAGACATTGCTTAATTGTCTTGCTATAAAATATGCAAAATATTACACTATTGGGGCTCATTAGCTAAAGCAGAGCTGCTGTTTAGTAATCCATAAGGTGATACTTGTTAATGAATGCGGCAAATGACTCTCCTAACTACCTAAAGAGTAATAATAGACATGTCAGCTTGAACAAACAAGTCCCCAGTCCCCAGGGGGCATGGAGACACTGGATCATAATTAGACAGAGGGGCAGCACAGACACTGTATTTTTGTGGAAAGGGCTCTCCGTGTGCTTTTCCACCACCTCTTTCAGGTCTACAGAGGTGGCATGCCACTCCTGTTCGTGTTTGCAGGAAGGATCATTTCTGGTTCACAGTGGAAGTGGTCACTAGGTGTTACTGAGAGTCAAGGCTCCGTTCCCTACATGTGGGGCAGTCAGGATCCTTATTTTGAGACGTTCTGGGCAGAGTGGTATTTTCAGTGGCTCGTTCAATCTCTTGAGGTTACGGCTAAGGCTCATTATTATCATCCACCCCATGGTTCTGAAACAAAGCAGAGAGCAGCTACAAATGGGGAGTGGGGAGTATTCTTCGTCACTGGCGTGTTAAAAGTCACTTAGATTTTGGAATAGAGTATGGTGGTTCTCCAGAAACTTAAGCATAGAATTACCATATCATCCAGAAATTCACTTGTGGGAACATATCCAAAAGAATGGAAAGCAAGGGCTGAAACAGATATGTGTATACTTATGTTCATAGCAGCCTTGTTCACGAAAGCTAAAAAGTGGAAGTAACCCAAGCATCCATTGTTGTATGAATGGGTAGACCAAATGTGGTATGTGCATTCACTGGAATATTATTCAGCCTTGAAAAGAAATGAAATTCTCACACATGCTATAACGGGGATGAATCTTGAAGGTGTTATGCTAGGCGAAATAAGCCAGACATAAAAGGAGAAATATTGTATGATTCTGCTTGTGTGAGGTACCCAGAGAAGTCAAATTTATAAAGGCAGAAAGTAGGACAGTGGTTACTGGGGGCTAGGGGGAGGAAGGGGTGAGGGGTTATTATTTAATGGGTACAGAGTTTCAGTTCAGAATGATAAAGATGTTCTAGAGATGGATGGTGGTGCTGATTGTACAACAATGTGAATGTATGTAATGGCTCTGAACTGTACATTTAAAAGTAGTCATATTTTGCCATAACAAAAGCCATTTGATCCTAATTTAGGTCAAACGGTTACCCTGTAGTCAGATGTGGCTAGAAACAGGGCCCACACTATGTCCTGACCCGGAGGCTGGGAGGAAGTGGAGCACAGGCAAGTCAGAGAAGTGGGCAAGTCCTGGTGCTCTTTCGTGGATGGTGAACTAAGTCAGATCAGGGATGCTGGTGGTGAGGGCAATCAGCTGCTCTTTCTGGTACAGTGTGGTGGTTTGGGTCATTGCAGAGATACCTCTGTCTCTGTTCTTTGCTTTCACTTTGACAGTGTCACTGGGCCCCTTGGCCATACTGTGAGATCCCAGACAAGTGACATCCCCTCCCTTGGTTCCTTTTCCTCATTTGTCAGTGGCGGGGGTAGGGGGACTAGGAGGACAGACTCTCAGATGCCCCTGAACCTGGCATTTTAGGGTGCCAAGAACACACCTGGAGGCCTTTGACAACTGAATGATCATCACATCCCAGGCCGGCCTCAGGCGGAGCTTTGAGGTCCTTGAGCATAAGGGTGAGAGGGAGGTAGCCTGGACTCCTGCCCAGGTTGAGGAACTGGGCCAAGACAAAACCATCTCTCTAGCGTTTTTTGAAGTTTCCACATGAAAGTTGTTAAGAGCAAAGACTCAGGAGACGTTGTTAAAATCCTGATTCTTCCATGTACCGTTGATTTTGCCATATTGACTTCTCAAAAGCATCAGCCTCCTCATCTAAAATAGTGGGATTTTCCTCATAGGGTCATTGTGAGAATTAGATGAGATAATGTGAATAAAATACGTAGCACTCACCTGAAACATGGCAAATGTATAGTAAGTATTGGTCATCATTGTGATTAATAATAGGTATCATTAATGGCAGAAGAGAATATATTCCCACTACTGGAATATATTCCAGTACTGGGAGAGCTAACGTTTATTTTAATTCATGAGCTCAGAGGGAACAAAATAAGAATCTAGGAATTCATACTCCTGATATAAATAAATAAAGGAAAGGAATGTTTCATGACAGTAGCTTTCAAATAATAGGTGAAGAAAGAATGACAGAATTGAACATTTGGCATGCATGATAGTAACACTTGTTTCAGGCAAGAATCATTCATGGATGCTAACATTATTGGTTGAAATTATGATGAGAAACAGGATATTTACATAGTTTTGAAGTCTGTCTCCACAAGATACTTGTTAATGATAGAGGAGAGACGGGTAACTCTACAGTGGAGAAACCTGACGGACACCACATGAACCAAGATCAAAGGAAACATCCCAGTAACGGGGAAAAAATCAACATCATGTGCCTCTCGATGTGGCATAATATCCCTACTGTGATATTCCTGCTAAAATGCCTAACTTGAATCTGATCATGGAAAAACATTAGACACATTCAATTGAGGAACATTCTGCAAAATAACTGCTTTTATTCTTCAGAATAGTCAAGATCATGAAAGACAAAGAAACACTGACGACCATTCCAGATTTAGGCAGACTAAAGAGATGTGACAAGTAAATGGAATATGTCATCCTGCATTGGATCCTGGACCAGGAAAAGAATTAGTAGGACAGTTGGTGAAATCCGAGTAAAATTAGAAAGTGCTGTTTTACCAATGTCAGTTTCCTGATTTTGATAATGGCGCACTGTGGTTATGCATGAAAGTGTCCTTTTTAGGATACGTACTCTAAAATATTCAGAGATAAAAGAACATCATGATTCCACCATACTTTCAAAAGTTTCCAAAAAAAATTAAATCTATACACACTTATATTTGTACATGACAGAGAAAAATGATACGTCAAGATGGTAAGATGTTTACGTTTGGGGAAGCTAGTATACAAAAGCGTAGATGAAAATTCTCTGACTACTCTTTCAAGTGTTTGTAAGTCTGAAACTATTCCAAAAGAAGAAGTGAAAACTTTCCTTTATTACTTACCTTGTTTAACTAAGTTAGTCCTCAAGGCTAGCATGGGAGATTGAGAGGCAGTACTGTTATTTTCTCCATTTTACAGATGAGCAAACAGAGGCCCAAGTCCCAGGGCTAGTAAATGGCAGAGTTGAGATTTGATTATAGGTAGGTTCACTCGTAATATTTCATAATGAATATTTATTGAGTGTCTATTAGGTGCTAAGTACCTCTTATATAATGCTTTTTTTTTTTTAAACTCTCACCACAACCCTTTGCAGTAGGTATTTTCATCCTAGTTTCATGGATGGAGACAGGGCTGCTCAGACAGGTTAAAAGATGGGCTAACATCCTACAGCTAAAAAAATGGTAGATCCAGGATTTCAACTCAGGTCCCCTGAGGACAAAGTGTGTCTTCCCACTGTGCCATGTGCTTCTAGTCTGGATCCAGGCCGGTGACCATCTACAGAGTATTAAGATCCTGGCCCTCATGAGGTTCATGGGTCTGTTGTCCCTCTTTCATGGGAAACATAGGCTTGCTCTTTCAAAGCAGAGGAGCAAAGTGCTAGCTGCATTGCTGTTTGCATGATCATTTGATAGGGAGCCACACTGTCATTGTGGTTGGAACATCAGGAGACCTCTGAGGGAAATCCTCCAGAGATTTCTAGCTCCATAATGATCTGATTACACATGTCGCGATCGGCATGACTTTGTGCCTGACTCTCAACTCATCCTTAGAAGGATTAAGCCAGGGAGGGGGACCCTCTTCCCCCAGAAGCATTTTTCACTTGTGGCCTGTGGGACTTGGACTCAAGCACTCGTGATTAGAGTCTGCAGGATTTATCCACGGCCCCCAGGCTAGCCTCTCTGACGGGTGGCTGCAAATAAGTTCTGCTTACAATTTTGGCAAGGCAGCTTGATCATGAGTTAGGTATAAAAATATTCAGGGGAAGACAATGACTCATAATTGGGGAATTAGAGGGAACACATGCAGTATAATGTGGTTCTAGTACAACATCCAAGTGGCCACTATGGTGTGAAAGAAATTTGATCCCTGGAGGAAGAGGCCGAGGAGGGACTATTAATTCCTTTAAGCAAGCAGTCGATGTCATCTTGATATTCTCTTAGATTAAAAATATATATGATGTTCATAGATATGGGTTTTGGAATAGACAAATAAATCAGCTTCCAAAACAAAATATTACACTGTTAGCGCTGCTGGAGCTCATGGATGTTGGGGCTCAGTACCCATATCCTGACCAAGGAAACTGAGGTTGGGGAAGTCTTATCCATCCTGACTCACAGCCTGGCGCTATTCACACCATATTCTCTTTCCCTAGGCTCCCTGCTGTGGCCATCATCCCCATTCCCACATGGCCTGCATTTCCAAGCAGTTTTGTATTAGTGTTCCTAGGTCAGTGATCTTTAAACTTTTAAAAATTGTAACCCACAGTAAGACATGCATCTTATAGTGTGACCCCATACCCACACACTCACACACACACACATGCACACTAGATCAACAATGGTCAGGGTCCCAGCAGGAAACAGAATTGTCCCAAACTGTTCAAATAAGATGTTATTGAAGGGACACTCAAGAGGTATGGACTGGGGTAAGGAAAGAAACAATGGCTTCTGGGGCACCCAGAGCCTAGCAATAGTGGGAAGCTATTACCACCCCTGGGTCTGAAAAGACAAGATGAGGGTAGGTGCTACTGGAGCCTAGTGAGAGCTGGAGCTGCGATGGGGCTTCTGGCAGGAGCTGTAGTCCTGGGAGGTGCAGCCTTTATTGAAGGTATGGTGCTGAATCCAAAGGGGGAGTGGGATATGACCTCAAATTGGGATACTCACTGGCCAAGCACAACAAAAAGAAGATAACATTTGAAAGAGTCAGCCTGCAGTGACCCGGGGCAGGGAAGAGCAGAAAGTGAACAATGAGTGGGGTGTTGTAAAATGGACAGTGACCAGTGCATGCACAGACACCATTCACTCATGTGGCATTTCTTGTGAGGAAAGGTGCATCTCTGCTGGGGAGACCCAGTGCTGTTAGCACACAGCTTGACCTGAGGAGGTCAGCTTTGTGAACACTGGAAAGAGATACCCTTTGCTTCTGGAGATGTGGCCCCTGTCAGAGAGGAGGGGCTGGTGAGGGAAGGTTGGAATGGATTTCTGGATTGGACTGGAGCATGAAGGCCAATCTGGAGACCATTCCCCATGGCCCTGCACACACATGTGCAAAATAAACCAAAACTTCCTGAAACAATACTTACCCTTGTGGCTTGACCTAGTTCATTTCCATTGCATTTTATTTCCATCCATTCCATTTTATTTCCATTCCATTCCAATCTTTAATTTAAAAAATGCAGGTCTTGACCCTTGCATTGCAGTGATCATTGTAGTTTAAAAGCACTGCTCCAGAATGTGGGTTGTAGAGCTTCCAGACTTCTCAGGGTGGGAGTCAGTGTGGTATTATTGTGGCTTAAGTGTTAGAGCATCTGGGTTTAAATCTTGCCTCCATCATATGGGACATCAACTAGGTGACCCAACCTCTTTATTCATTTATCTTTAGAGACAAAGTCTTGCTCTGTCACCCAGGCTGGAGTGCAGTGGCTATTCACAGACACAATCATAGCTCATTGTAGGTAGCCTCAAACTCTTGTACTCAAGCAACCATCCTGCCTCAGCCACCTGAGTTGCTGTGACTACAGGTGTGCACCACCAAGCCCAACGGAACCAACCTCTTTGACACTCAGCAGTCTCATCTGTAAAATGAGATAACTACCAAAATCTTAGACTTATGACAGCGTTAAATTAAACTAGACGAGGTCAGTAATATACGTGGCACATGTACATGCTCAAGAAATACTGTAGTAGTTAGTATTATATCTCACATTCCTGGGAACAGAGGGAAGAGACTAGGTTTCTCAGTCAGATGCTGGTAACTCAGGAGTTGCCTAGTCTGGATAGTCAACTACCAGCTTATGCTTTTCCAGATTGTGTAGCAAGTAGGCCAAGGATCAGCCAAGGGTGAGGTCTTGTATACGTGCCATGGGGCACTTGGAGAATGGGTGAGGTCTTGTATAGTCACTAGGCATGCACAGTGACCTTCTGTTAACCCAGAATCCAGACTGGAAAGTCTAAATACTCAAAATTTTTTTCTGCACTTTGCTTTTATGAGGAGAGATACACAGATAAGGCAGCTGAGAACAGGGATTTGTGCAAGAGAGCAATTTCCTGGTCTTAGAGGTCTTGGAGTAAGTACAGATTATGCCTGTGTTTCAGCTCTCTGCATCTACGGTCACAACAAAGTCCACTGTTGCCTCACCAGCAGCCCTGATGTGGAGTGGCCCATCACAGCCCCCAGCCACAGTTCAGTGCAGCACTGGCAGAGTCTGTAGTGATAGCTGGAACTGTCACCAGCTCCACATCTACTAGAGGAACAGTGTGTCACCTTTTCCCTACGCCTTGCTTTCCTCAGTTTGGTTTTTCAGTTCTCACCTTAGAATTCCTCTTCCAGAAAGCCTTCTGTTACCATCCAGGACCAGGCTAGTTCTGCCTCTGTGCACCCTCAGTCCTCCATGCTGCTCTTTCCATATGTAGCCTACCCCACACTTGATGGAAACTCTCCTACGGAACCCTTGCATCTAGGGCTGTGAGTGGGCCTGCCTGATTTATCTTCCTGGCCCTAATCCCAAGCAAGGAACTTTGCATAGGGTGAATGCTTTGTCCATGCTTGTGAAATAAATGGAGTTATAAACATTCACATAGTTTTCAGCTGCGTGTCATTTCCCTCCATTTGGTGTGTGCTGATGACATCTTGAGAAGGCTACTTAGATTAAAACCAAACTCAAACCCAGATCAAATCCCTTCTACCCCAGCTTGTCATTTTGTATAAGGAGATCATCAGTCAAAATAACTCAGGGATGAAAAAAATTGGGGCACTATGATTCCACACTTCTTTTTATTCTTAGTATCTTATTAGCTTAGGATTTGTGGATTCTTCCTCCTACACTGACACCCAGGCCACTGGGACTCACTCTTTCACTCCTTTCCCAAGTGAAAATAGCTTTGTTCTGATCACCAAAGTATACTTATTATTTAAAAAAATCAGAAAGCGTAGGGAAAAAAACACAAGGAAGAAAGTAAAAACTACCTGAAGCCTGCTCCTGAGAGATAATCCCTCCCATCAGAGTTGAGTATGTTCTTCCATAATTTTCCTAGTATACGTGAACACATATATACACTTAAGAATGCATGTTATCATCAGACACATAATGCTTTGTAATGGGCTTGTCGATTATCACCACACCATGGACGCGTCAATAAATAAATATAGTCCCAAGTCATGCCATCATTTTTAAAAACTTCTTTAAAAACTTCTTTATATTCTGTTCATCATGCTGGCTTTACCATACAGTTCCTCATAGTTGTACATGTAAGTTGTTTCTACTCCCTTTGCTATTGAAAACAACACAAGCACTTGTTTTGGACACAACTAACACAAAGGCAACATGGTACCCAGAAATGTTGGTGGAGACTGATATTTCTTGTCTTAGAAGAGGTTTGACAATTTGATTGACTGTTTACTACTCCACTAAATAGACTAATTAGTGTGTAGACAGCCTTGGAGTGAGAAAGCCTGTTTTCTGTTCTGCCAAGACGATAGCCAACCTTATCAGAAGAAAGAAGAAACTTTTTGGAGGGAGGCTGGTGTTTATGCTGGTTTGTGAGAGACACAGTGGCAGCCTCTCTGGCTGAGTGAGTGCAGAAAGGAGAGTCGTTTTTCCCTGCGGCCATCACGCCCATCATGGGGGCTGAAGACCTTCTTCTACAAGTACACAGATGCATGTTTTACTCTCCGGCTTGACAACCTACTAGGCAAATACAGACAGAAAGCCCCAGAGAGCTCTATAATACAACACAAACATACCTATGGCTAGAAGGTGAGAATTAAGACCAAGACCTAAAAATCTTCTATCAACTTTCTTCTTTTTCATGAAAATGTCTTTTATTCTAATAGCCATAATCAAATGCCAAAGTACACATTGTGCTATAATGGCACTGAAATTTGTGAACTCTAAGAAAAATCTTGGTGATGTAACTTGATTATGTTGACAAATTAACCTAATGAGAATAGTTTCCCACTACGAATTCATTAAGCAAAAATGTGCAAAGATGGTATTTGCAGCCTGTTAACCCTTAATTGGCTCAACACTGAAAACACTTAATTGTGACATGTGTCACCAAAATCCCCAATGTAGTTAATCACTGTTAGACTCACAAAATTATACATTTTGAATGATCATCTTTAATTAAAAATTATTTGGGATTATCTTCATTCCATTCTTTAAAAAGTGAGCAGCTTTTGCACACGTGAGAAAATGGTGCCAAAGACAGCAGTATCAGGAGCGTTGCTTTTTGCTTGTAACCAAACTTCCACATATGGGAAATGTGGCATGAAGAGACAAGTTGTTTGGAAATAAGCTTCAAATATTTCAAAGTGGCATGGCAGAAAATGATAGGCAAAAAGAGAGGAGAGATCTTGTCATTTGACTGCTGTGTGATCTTGGATAGATCACTTCTCTCTGGGACTCAAGTTCATGATCAGTAAAATATGGGGAACTGGATTCAGTTGGATTTGGAAAAGTCTGGTGCACACACTAGGTAAGAGATGAAAATAATTTTTTTCACATATTTGTTGGTTTAACAAAAGGCGAGGACACAATTGATAAGCTTCCCATTCAATGGTTTTATGAGTGTAGACTCTAAAATGTGCTATGGAAATTTACAAAAGATAAAAACAACAAAAAAGGTGGGGCCCAATTAGATTTTCCTTCTGGCGCTTGACACACCTGCCTTCAGAGCACTCACTGGCACAGACATCTAATTGCCTTTCCCCTTTGTTGGTGGTCCCAGTAGGTGGAGAGGAAACTTTTCATACTAACCAACAAGTTCCATATTGCAAAGAAAGTACTTTTCTAAGTTAAAAAAAACCCCACATAATTAAATTCTGGAGTTGTGCTAATCTTCCTTTCAGCTTCTATATTCTGCACAATCCATTTCAGAGTTCAAATCCAAATTATAGTAGCATCTTTGGGCTCCCTGGTGACCCATCATCACGTACACAATTTTAATGATCTATATTCTAAGGTGGTTGAACAGTGGTCTCCCCCAAGAGACTTAGAAGTCTCTGAGGCATGTGTTTAAAAAACACAGCTGGTGGCAGGCCTTGAAATCCCAGTGGAGTAGAGTAGAGAGCAGGTAGGGGAGGGGAGGAGACCAATGCGATGACCATGTCTGCACACACTTTTGCTGCCACCTTAGCAACAGGACGGCCTCTGGCATAAACCACAGTAAAATGAGTGGTGTTGAAAAGAGGGTGACTACAGAGTTGGGTGGAGCTGAAAAGCCAGAAACATCAATGAGAAAGAATTTGGGTGCTCTTTTTTCCTTGTTGTGATTACAGGGTATGACCAAAGACTGCCAGGTTTTCTGGGTAAAGTTCCTCCCTTGTTGGGTCAAGTGAACTTCACCCAATCGTTATGGGATGTCTCCCGTGTACAAGGCTCCATGCTGAGTTCTATGGGTTCATGCCGGGAGGCAAGAGCCTTCTATCCACTTCCTCCCCCTTCTACTTCTACCCCTTCCTCTCAGCTAAAGGGCTTAATGGAATCTGACCATCACCCATCATTGGCTGGTTCTGGAGTCACTGAAGCCTTCTCTCCATGGGGCTCCAGGCTTATCAATTTCTTGCTCAGGTTTTGCTCTGTGCTGAACTGCCCTCCTTGTCAGTGTATGGACTCTGTGTCTCTTGGGTTCACGATTGTCTTGGGCTAGGCTATTTTTCTGGTCCTCCTCTTGACTGGGGCAAACAGCATGGCTGTTGGTGAGAGGCACACACCTCCGTTGCTAGAGTTTCTTTGAGTCTGGGTCTGTCTCCCTAGCCAGTGAGGTGTGAGACAGGACACTACAGCACATCCCTTGGGGGACATAAAGCATGATTCTTGACCTCAGGGGCTTCAAGTTTGGTGGGGGAAGGAAGGATGATGACTCCCGTGAACCAGACACAGTGTGACATGGGTCCTGGGAGTAGATACCTTGAGGAAAACCAGAAATCAGTACAATCTTGTTTTGAAAATTGATCCCAAAGTAAACTATATAACAAAGTAAAACAGATAAAGGCTAAAAGACAGAGCATCTCTGGTTGAAGTGAGAGATGAAATTCTCCAGAGAACATTTCTTTTTCTTTTTTTTTTTTT
>CAUYQG010219159.1:0-64030 GCA_963574415.1 Tarsius wallacei | reverse complement strand
ATCTCACTCCCCACCTCCCCTGGCAGTTTCTGGCTACTGCCAATCTCTTTCTTATAGTATTTTGGTAAATGTTCAGGGTCCACTTATGAGTGAGAACATGTGGTACTCAGTTCTTTGTTTCTGTGATAGATCACTGAGTATGATAGACTCTAACTCCATCCAAATTGCTGTGAAGTCCATAATTTTGTTCTTCTTTATGGCTGCATAATATCCCATCGTGTATATGTATCATAGTTTAAAAAATTCAATCCAGTTTCGTCTCTTTTTTTACATTTGGGTTTATTTTTATTACATATTTACTATTTTATGCTTTCTAATTTTCAATGTTCTCCTTTTGTTAACTTTTAAAGGGTGTTTTCCACATCTACTGTTGTGGAAATTATTCACTCTAGCATTTTAGTGGTAGCTGGTAAATTTACATGTATATAGGAAATGTACAGTTCATTAGAGTCTGAAGTTAACCAGTAACTTTATCCACTTCCTGAGCACTGTGAGGCCACTAAAATATAAATTGTAACATTATATGGCATTATTGTCCATTAGTTTAGATTTATAATTATTTATTAGCCCAAGATAGTATACATTATTATTGTTTGCTTATATTTATTCACATGTTTTATTTTTTATTCCACATTCTGTTTTGCATTTCAGACCTTCAGTTGAAGTAATTTCCATTGGATTGAATTTTATCCTTTGGAATGCTTCTAGTGAGTAATTCTTGGTATTTAAAAACTCTGTTTTGGCTTCTCTGCAAATGTCTTCATTTTACATTTGTTCTTGAAAGATTTTTTTTTCATAAAATACATCATACTTCATTGACAGTGGCTTCTTCTCTACAATTTTAAGATATCGTACCATTGTCTGATTGCTTCCATTGTCCCTCTTGAGAAGTCAGCTCTCTATCTAAATACTGTTTATTTAGAGGTAATCACTTCTCTTTCTGGATGCTTTTCAGAGTTTTTATTTTTTCACACTCTGCAGTTTACTACAGTGGATCTAGATGTGTATTTGATATTCATTAAATTTCCTAAAATTGAAGATTCATTTCTTTCAACAAATCTGGGAGCTTCTGCTATTGTCTTTATTCTCTTTTTTCCCTCAGATGTCCAAACTAGATGTATTAAAAATTTTCATATATTCTCTCTATATTAGCATATTCCTCACAGTTTCTAACCCATTGTTTTTGTGTTATATTTTGCATTTTTCTTCAGGTTTACATTCTAAATAATCTTACTTCTCTTCATATATGTGGATTTCGTATTTTAACAGTAGCCTTTTTATACCAGTGATTATCATGTTTATATATCAAGATACTCATGTGGTTCCTTTTCAAATTTTCTTGTTTTGTCTCTCTCATTTTCCAACAATTGTCTTATTTCTTTATACATAAATACATTATAATATTCTACACTTGATAATTTAGTATCTGAAGTCTTTAGACATCTTTAATTTTGCCAATTCATTCTCGTTGTAATTTGTTGCATACATTGTGTATGTTGTGATTTGTGTAAATGTTGTGATTTGTGTAAATTTGGGTAAATTTATATTCAAATGTCTTTATTTAAGAAAATTTTACAAGGTCTATATTGAGTGTGCTTCCCCTCTGACTTTTTAAAAATTTTGGGTGCAAAGGAACAGTAACAACTAAGAATTATTATATATTCATTCAATTGAGACTTTTTCTAGGGTGAATTTATGAGTTTTTATAGTAGACTTTTTATTCTCCTCTTCACTGAGTCATTGCCAAGAAAATTCTTGTATCCATTTGCAGAACACATCTTCTTTATTCCATTTTTCCAATGGTGATATAGAAAATCCTTGTTTTGCATGGCTCTAACAAGGACAAATTTCAATTACCACAGTTTAATTAAATAGCACCAGTTCCTCAACAACACATATATTCCCTGTTACAATATAGCAACTATTTGAAGTTGAATAAAGTGCAAATTTCACTGTCAGCTTTTCAGCCCACAAATTACTACCAATATGACTGGCACATATCAGGATTCAGGAGCAATCACATGACTCCTTTTTTTCAAAATCTGTTTGTGATTGGTCACTGAGCATCCATTATTTAGTTCGTACATTCACACACAAAAGCTGCAAAATGTTTAGTTGTGCTACCTTCTTTTATCCTAGAGACAAACCCACATGACATTTTACAAAAATGGATAATTAAAAGAGGGACTGTCCAACAAAGACATAAATGTCATATGAACATGAATAGTGGCAATTCTAGATGTGAACTTAAAATGAAACATAAATAGAGTTATAAAGAAAGAACAGTTTACTGCTTTTTCTCACACCTGCCAACCTATCCCTCTATCAATCCATTCCAAATAACATACTGTTGTCAGGTTTATTTTCTTAAAATAGCACTATTTTTACTTAACCCTTAGCCATCAATTATTTTTCCTTACAGAAAGATCTAATTTTGTTGGGTGAATAAATGTTGAGCAACATCTTTGTGTGGAAAATGATGCTTTCTAGAGATGTGTGAAGAAAATACATAAACTCTCTGTGCCAGTGTTTTGTTTTTGCTGGATAAATGAATTGTTCAGGGCAAGAGTTGGAAATTAAGGTAAGAGATATTTAAATGGAAAGAACAGAAATATTTAATGTGCAATTTAAATTTCCTTCTTAATTTATCTGTGATGTGACTACTTTTCCTTATGTCTTTTTTTCAGTCTTCAATCTATTTGTAATTTATGGTTTGGAAGCTGGATCTGTTTGGGTGACTGTTACTTAGAAATGAGAGCAACTGTAGAAAGCAGTAAGGAGTAAGAGGCTGTTGAGTGAGTAAATGTGAGGAGTAAGCAGAGGTGTTGAAAGGCTCACAGATCTGTTCAATTATTTCACTTTCTTCACCCACCTACAATGACACTTTATCCTTTGATCATCAAATACATGCTTTTTAACATTTAAGGTAATGTTAGAATTGAACTTATTTCAAAGTTCAATGTTGTCTAAAACTCTTCTTCTGGGCTGTAGTTATTCTCTTTACCATCCTTAACTTGATGCTGTTGTTTGAATTGTGGGTATATCAATGTGTGTATCTGGGAATGCACACTTTTTCTCTGGAGAAAACTCACTCTCCCCTCAGCCTCACAAAATAAAAGCAATTAAAAATTAAGGTATGGACATCTGGACATTGTTTTTGTTTATGTTGTGGCTTGTTTCTTTTCAGAGGGACTTGGGAATGACATTATCTTCTTTGGTCAAAAATACTCTGTGTGTCTCTTAGTCTGTGGCAGCTCTGCTGTTATGTTGCTATTGGATTTTCCTCTCATTGTTTCATGCACATGCATATTGTCTTTTGTTTTCTTCAATCAAAACTTAAACCACAAACTACTTGAGCATAAAAAAGTCATATTTTTCACCCTCTAAAATATCTATTACAGTGCCAGAGTTCATAGAGAATAGGGAGGAAATACTACTGAGTTTGTCATAGTTTGAATATACTAACTGAGGCAGTCAACAATAATTGACTCACTCATTCATGATTGTAAAAAATTCTATTTCTCCACCAAACACCAAATATTTATCAAGACTGTATTATTTGTAGATGGATAAATTTCTGGGTATTTGTATAACTGTATTATTCACAAGTGGAAATTGTTCCTTATACTCATAGAAAATAGTATCATTTTTATCATGAACAGCATCTTTTATTTTGAAAATGTGGGGTACAATTCAGGATTAGGTATATAAGTGGCCATTGTACAGGTAAAGTTTGGGCCTCCTTTTGGTCCCCACTTTGCCTGGTTTGAGATCAGGTACCCTTATTGATGCTATGTGCCCCACCCCCAGCAGGTTACAGCTACTGCCAATCCCTTTCTTACAGTATTAAGGTACATGTTCAGGGACTACTTATGAGTGAGAACATGTGGTATTCAGTTTTTTGTTTCTGGGATAGATCACTGAGTATTATAGACTCTAACTCCATCCAAGTTGTGGTGAAGTTCATAATTTTGTCCTTCTTTTTGACTGCATAATATTCTATTATGTATATGTACTAAATTTTAAAAAATTCAGTCCAGTTTTGATGGGTAGCATGGTTGCTTTGCTGTTTTTGCTATTGTGAATAGTACTGCAATAAACATTCATGTGCAGGTATCTTTTTCCTAAAAGAACTAGAAATTGACCTTCCATACAACCCAGCAATCCCCCTTCTGGGATTATACATGGAGGAACTTAAATCACTCCAATTGTTTTTCTTTGCATAGATATTTTCTAAAGTGAGATCATATTTTACTTATTGTTTTATAACTTGCTTTTTCAGTTTACTATAGATCTTAAATATCTTCCCATGTTATTAAATATTCTTACATATAATTTTATAGCATAAGCAATGCATGCTCAAGTACACATTCAAAGAGTAGATAAATGTATAAAGGTAAAAGTAAATTTCTGCTTATTTTACCATTATCCTATATGAATTCCCCAGAAGTATCCACTATTAATAGTTGTGTATGTATATGCATATTCTTTCATTTATTTTCTGTTTCTTTGCAGGCAGATAATTTTTTTAAATAAATGAAATTAGATTATCAATATTGTTCTACTCCTTGCATATTTTTGACATCTTTTCTTAACAGTATAGATATAGTAGTATATCTACTATATACCAGAGGTAGTAGAGATACCTACCTCAATATTTTTAATAGTTATATTTAAATTTACCACTCTCCTTTACATTGTTATAGGAAAAGTTAAGTTGGATCCCTACCTACCCTGTTTTTCTAAAATACCAGATAAAAGACCCAGAGTTTTGGATTTAGTAAGTCTGAAGTGGGGCCCAATAACTTGTATTTCAATTAATCTTTTAGGTGATGCTGATTTACTTAAGATTTTGTTATTTCCAGCCAGGTATGGTAGCTCACACCTGTAATCCCAGCATTTTGGGAGGTTGAGGCAGGCAAATTGGTTGAGCTCAGGAGTTCAAGACCAGCCTAGGCAACACAGTGAGACCTCATCTCTACAAAAAAATTAGCCAGGTGTGGTGGTATGTGCTTGTAGTCCCAGCTGCTCAGGAGGCTGAGGCAGCCTTCTGCGTAGCCCAGGAGGTCAAGGCTGCAGTGAGCCATGATCCATGTCACTGCACTCCAGGCTGGACCACAAAGGGAAATTCCAACTCAAAACAAATTTTAAAAATAGATAAAAATAAAAGCATTGAGTAGGATGGCAAAAGAGAGGCAGAACTACTAGCAACAGAACAGTGATGTCAGAAGATGGGTTAATTGATAGACTGACATAAAGAAAGGAATGAGAAAAACGAAGACACCCAATGGCATTTTCTATCATGCTGACCCGGAGCACCCAAAGACAATACCAAACTAAGCTCAAGGCCTAACCCTCAAAACACACAAGACCAAGGACAATAAACAGCACACTGTTGAATGACTTCTGGGTCAGCATAGAAATCAAGATAAAAAGATTCTTGGAAAAAAATGACAACAAAGACACATCTTATCAGAATCTCTGGGATGCCATGAAATCAGTATAAAGAGGATAATTTATAGCATCGCACACACTCACATCAAGAAAATAGAAAGATCAGAAGCAAATAGCCTAATGTCACAACTTAGGAAGTTGGAAAATCAAGACCATCAAAACCCTAACTTCAGCAAAATAATCCAGATCACCAAGATAAAGTCACAACTGCAAGGCATAGAAGACAAAAATGTCTTTAAAAAAATCAACAGGGCAAAAAGCTGGTTCTTGAAACGATAAATAAGATTGACAGACAACTAGCCAGATTGACAAAACAAACAAACAAACAAACAAAAAAGTAATAAAGCTCAGATAAACACAATTAGAAATGCAAAAAGCGCCAGCTTGGTGGCTCAGCCTGTAATCTCAGCCTGTGCTATGGGAGGCTGAGGTGAGTGGATTGCCTGAGCCCGTGGGTTCGAGACCTGCCTGGGCAACTTGGTGAGACCTCATCTCTACAATAAATAAAAAAAAAATAGCCAGGCATGGTAGTGCGCGCCTGTAGTTCCAGTTACGTGGAAGGCTGAGGCAGAAGGATCGCTGGAGTCCAGTGGCCAGGAGGGGCCACTGCACTCCAGTCTGGGTGACGGAGTGAGACTCCAACTAAAAAAAAAAAAAAAAAAATGCAAAAAGCGAAGCCACAACTGACCCTGATGAAATTCAAAAGATTATCAGAGATTACTATAAAAACCTGTTTGCAAATAAACTAGAAAACTAAAGGAAATGGAGCAATTTCTGACATCACACAACCTCCCAAATTTGAAACAAGAAGAAACTGAAACTCTAAACAAATAATCTAGGAAATTGACTCAGTCATAAGAACCCTACCTACAAAAAAGTCCCAGATATGATGACTTCCCAGCTGAATTTTACAAGACATACAGGGAGGAGCTGATACCAGTTTTACTGAAAGTTTTCCAGGCAATCAAGAAAGAGGAAATGTCCCAACTCATTTTATGAAGCCAACATCATACTGATATGGCAAATATCCAACAAGAAAAGATAATTACAGACCAATCTCCCTGATGAACCCAGATACAAAAAACCCTAAACAAGATTCTAGCAAATTGGATTCAATAACACATCTCAAGGATTATCCATCATGACTAAGTGGGCTTAATTCCTGGGATACAGGGCAAGTTCAACATTTCTACGACCAGAAATGTAATTCAGCATGTCAACAGATGTAAAACTAAGGACCACATGATTATATCATTAGACATGGAAAAAGTATTTGATGAAATCCAGATCCCTTCTTGATAAAAATCCTAAAGCTCCTAGGCAGAGAAGAAACATTCCTCAAAACAGTACAAGCCATCTATGATAAACATATAGTCAACATTTTTCTCAATGGGAAGAAATTGGAAGGATTTCCCCTGAAAAAAGAGAACTAGACAAGGATGCCCACTCTCACCCCTCCTGTTCAACAAAGTGTTAGAAGTCCTAGCCAGAATAATCAGGCAAGAGAATCAAACCAGGGGTATTCAAATAGGAAAAGAAGAAGTCAAGTTATCCTTCTTGGCAGACAAATATGAGCCTATATTTTTGAAAGCCCAAGGGAATCTGTCAAAAGCCTCCTCACACTGATAATCAACTTTGGTAAAGTCTTGGGAGTACAAAATCAGTGTACAAAAGAAACTGCATTTCAATACACTGGCAACAAGCAGAGTGCCAGATAAAAAGGACAATCCCATTCACAGTAGCCACAAAAAAAATGGAATACCTTGGCATGCACCTAACCAGAGAAGTGAAAGACCTTTCCAACAAGAACTGCAAAACATTGCTCAAAGAAATCAAGGATGACAGGATGGTGATGGAACTGGTCACAGTATGAGAGTCTCTGCAAAAGTGAGTGTTCATAAAGACTCTCTAGGTGAGTGGGTGTGTGCCAATGGGTGAGTAAAAGTCTGTCTGAAGGGAGATGGGTTCAAGCATCTGAGGCTCTCCTCTGGAGGTGTCTGCAACCCACCACTGCACTGAGACTAGAGCCCCCAGCATGCAGGATTGTCTGCTGTTCTCAGGGGTCTCTTGGGAAAAGGCAGCAGAGATCAGCTGCTCCTCAGCACCTGGCACCTGGCCCACACCACCACCTGCAGCAGCAGGCTGAGCTCTAGCAGCAGGTGCTGTGAAGATGTGATGAGGAAACCTGGAACTGAGCCCAGCCACCAGTGAGGAGACACCGACTGCTGCTACTTTCTCTGTCCTGAGACTGGGCTGAAACCTGTGTTGCTTCACCTAGCTCTGTCCAGTCACCAACCTAGACCCAAAAGTGATCTCCACACCCCTCTGGGATTGACCATCAGACACAGAGAGACAGATGCCCCTCCCCCACGCTGGACTGGGCACAGTCATATCTGATCTGAGTGGAAGACTTGGCAGCAGAAGCAGATGAGTTGGTTGAGCCTGGATCTGATTCACCATCTTCACACAGCAGTCTGTGGGGCATCTGGCCTATGCTGAGAGCAGTCCAACTGACCTGTGCTGAGAGCGGAGGGGGTGGGCTGGAGAATGGAGCCATTCCCTAACACTGAGGCAGCCAAAAGTGGTGGCAGCCAAAAATGGTGACAGTCCTTGGGAAGGGAACCTGAAGTTCCAGAAATGGCTACAGAGGGCACTTTTTTTTCTCTCTCTCTTTTTCTGTTTTTGCTTACATTTTCATACTTGCTTTGTTTTTGTTATTTTATTGTTTTTTTTAGATTTTCTATTTGTGTATGGGTATTTTTGAGGGCAAGTACAGCAACAGGGTTTTTTTTTGTTTATATGATTGTTTATATCTTTTTGTTATATATATTTTTTCTGTTTTTGTTTGTTTCTTTGTTTATTTGTTAGTTGATATTCCTGTCTGTTTTCCCTCTTCTTCTTCTCTCTCCTCACCTTTCTTTTATCTCCCTTTTCCCATTTTTCATTCTTTTCCTTTTTCTATCTCATTTTGCTTTCAGGGGGCAAAATACACCCCCACCACATGGACAGATTGTAAGGCAGTGGAAAGTGGGATCCAGTGGGGCCCACACACTTGTCAGTGGATACTGGGATTTGCAGATATCATCTGAACCACAGCTTCCCCTTAATAAAATCTCAAAATTGCAAAAAACACAGCCCCCCAACCCCAGTCAAAATTCAGCAAACCCAGAGGGTCTACATAAGGAAGAACAGGAGATTGAACAAAGAGAAGTGAAAGCTATCCCCCCATCACTGAATAACAAAATTAAAGAAAGAAGAAAAGGGGGAGGGAAGTCTTCACAAATAAAGAAGAATCAGTGAAAGAACACAGGTCCCATACAGAACTTGGGAAGACAGCAACTGAGAATACAGACTTTGGAACTGAAACAATGAAGAGTTCCCAGAATGACTGGTTTTGAGCCACAAGCCCAGATATCAAGATATTAATAGAGAGAATAAATAGAAATGAGGAGAGACAAAATAATAGAAGAAGGGAGTTGATAACTGAGATGATGGCAATAAAGAATACAGTGAATAAAATAAATAAGAAACTGACCAGCATGGAAAGCAGAATTAACCAAGCAAAAAGAAAGAATCACAGAGTTTGAAGACCAAAATATGGAACTAAACCAAACTTTATAAACATAGAAAACAACCTTAAAAGATGGACCAAATCATCCAAGAGATGAATGACTATATCAAGAGGCCCAAACATTAGATTAATTGAAATCCCCCCCGGGGGGGGGGCAGAGGGGAGAGATATCAGCCTGGAACAAATGTTTCATGGAATTATCCAAGAAAGCTTCCCTCTTCTCATCAGAGATGTGACCATTCAAAAACAAGAGATTCAGAAAACCCCTGCAAGACATCAACTGAGAATACCAACTCCTAGACACATAGGAATTCGCTTACACAAAGTAGGAATAAAAGAAAAAAATCTGAAAGGCAGCAATAGAGAAAGGTCAGACTACACACCAGGGAAGACCAATTAGAATAGCAGCAGACTTATCTACAGAAAAACTACAGGCTAGAAGAGATTGGAGTACAATCTTCCAACTTCTCAAAGATAAACAATAGAGGATAGAAAAAAAATTTCAGACAAATGGAACACAAAAGGAGGCAGGAGTTGCAATCTTAATATCAGACAAAATATCCTTTTAGTTATCAAAAATTTCAAATGATATGGAAGGTCACTGAATAAAGATAAGACGTATCCATCCTAAATACATATGCACCTAACATAGGAACACCAACTTTCATAAATCAGCTGCTAGGCAAACTAAAAAAAGATATTGACTCTAACACTATCATAGCTGAGGACTTAAATACCCCCACTTACAACATTAGACAGATCATCACGACAAAAAAATCAACAAGGGATATTCTATACCCTTGATAATCTTCAATAGTGTAGTCTGGGCAGACTTTCATGATGTTCTCTCTTTTGGAATTATCATTCACAGTGTTCATAATCCCTTCCATAGAGTAGCATGTGTAATAAGTCTCAAAGGTCTGTGTTACCTTCTAAGTTAAAGACTGAATTAGAAACCTTATGTTTGGGAGTAAGTAGATACCTTTGGTGTTGAACTGAATGGAATGAACCAATGCATTGCCCAGTATCAAAAGAACTTTAAGAGAAAGTTTACTGGCAAGCTACTTCCTGAATTCAGGGGCAAAGCATTGATGAAACCAATCCAGAAAAAGCTGTCTCATTGTTCAGGTCTTCTTGTTATACAGTGAAAAAGCTAGCAGTTGATGTTTGTCTTTTCCCCCAAGGCTCAGGGGATAGCAGCTTTTAAATAAGCGTAGTCCTGATTAAAAAACTAGGCTGAATTTGCTTAAAGTATTAGAATTAGTCTGTGCCTTCCTGCCTTATCCTGGTGTTTGCTTATCTTCTTTACTAATAAATGTCCTCTGTGTCATTTTTTAAATTCCTAGAATAGGACATTTCTATTTGCATTAATGACTTGTGTAAGTAGACACCTTTCCCTTCAACAATTTCCTTGAAGGTGTCTGGAAACTCATTTGCTGCCTCTTGGTCTTTAAAAGATGTTTCACCTGTTATTTTGACATTTTAAAACCCAAATTCTTTCTAAAATTATCAAACCATCCTTTGCTTGCATTTAATTCTCCAGCTTTAGATCATTTACCTTTCTTTTGCTTTAAGTTGCCATATAATTACTTTTTGTCAAATCATACTACGGTGTATAGGTATGCTTTTCTTATAAAAACCTTGTATCCACATAAAATATATTTTTAAAAAAATATGAGATAGATATTTCACAAAACATGCAAGGTTTTTTGTGCTTGCTGGCATAGCTGCAAAAATGGCTTCAAGAATTTCCTTTTCTTTTATTTCCATGGTCTTTATGCTAGGTCATTTATCTTGAAATGACAATCACAGTTGCAGGCATCAATATACAGTAAATATTAAGGAATTCAACTTTTTATTATACTGTCATGACTTTTCTCTGCTTTGGGGAGCACTTACAGCACACCTAGTGGCACTTCGTATGGGTCCCATGATGGGACTCAAAGCTTACAGTGTTGCGATAAACATGAAGAAGAATATGCAAGAACTGCAAGAGATCATTTTTTAAAAATTGGAATATGCAATTTACTAAAGAAGCAAACTCTTCACAGGGAGATAATTAATGTCATATGATGTTCTAAGTGTATATATACAACACTTGTGTTCAATACAATAGCAGGAAGTGACTAATAAATTATTACAGTAATACAGTATTATTACAGTTACTTTTATGCAATAAACATGAGAATGCAGATGTCTCACCAATATACTTATTTTATTTCCTTTGAATATTTACATCAAAGTGATATGATTTTTGTCTATTTTATCTATTTTTAATAAAACCTATGGTTTATACTATACTTTTATTTATTTTTTTATTCCTTTTCTCATCAATGGGAATGGTGTCTAATATGGTCTGTAAGTGTTTGTGTGCATAAGTTTGGTTAAATGTTAACTTTTTGTGATAGATTGGTGTATACTTTATGGTAGAAATAATAAAATAGACTAATATCTACATACATATGTGTTACACACTCACAACATATCTAACTTTTTCTTAATGTTTTCAATATTTTCAAGCTACACAGTTTGTGTTTTGTTTTTTTTGTTAATTTTCACAGATCTCCTAAAAGCTTTTCAATATATTTACTGCAGACAAATAATCCAGATATAAGTAGACCCTCAAAGTTAAAACCTGTGTTGTTCGAGAGTTAACTGCATATTACTAATCACATTTAAAATAACTGATGTAAATGCAAAATTAAAAGACAGAAATTGTCAGAGTGAATCACAAAGTAAGCCCTGATTATATATTGTCTACAAGAAACTACTTTAGATAGAAAGACACATATAGATTAATGGCAAACAGATAGAGAAAGATATATCATGCTACTACTAATCAAAAGAGGAAGTGGCTATACTAATTTCGGTTATATTAATTTTAGACAGAGCATACCTAGGAGCAAGTAAATTTATCTGGGATAGAGAGTGACATTACATAATAATTAAGGATTCAATTATCTAAGAAGACATAAGAAATCTTGGCAAGTATATGTCTAATAAGACAGTATCAAAATATGTGAAACAAAAGCTGATAGACCTGCAAAGAAAAATAAAGAAATTCCCTGTTATAACTGGAATTTTAACATCCCTTTATCAGAAATAAACAGATTGAATAGGCAGAAATTTAGAAATATATAGTTAAATGTAGCAAAACCATCAGTCATTGAATAAAATAAACATATTTAACCTAATTTATTCAACAAAAACAGAGTACACACTTCTTAACTTCACAGGAAACATTTATTCAGATAGATCACATAAAACACTTTTTAACAAATTAAAAAAAATAAAAAATAGATGAAATTATATTTTCAGAACAAACACAATGAAATAAACTAAAAATCAATAACAAAGATAACTGAAAAATTTGCAAATTCTTAAAGATTTAAAAGCACACTTCAAAATTACACACATATTAAGAAGAAGAGTCAAGAGCAACTACTAAATATTTTAAAATAAATGGAAATAAAAATAACAACTTATCAAAAATTGTGGAATGAAGCCGCGCTCGGTAGCTCAGCCTGTAATCCCGCGCCTTGGGAGGCTGAGGTGAGTGGATTGCCTGAGCCCGCGGGTTCGAGACCTGCCTGGGCAACTTCGTGAGACCTCATCTCTACAATAAATCAAAAAAATCAGCTGGGCATGGTAGTGCATGCCTGTAATTCCGGCTACTCGGAAGACTGAGGTGGAAGGATCGCCGGAACCCAGCAGGTTAAGGCTGCGGTGGCCAGGAGTGGCCACTGCACTCCAGTCTGGGTGACAGAGTGAGACTCCAACTCAAAAAAAAAAAAAAAAAAATTGTAGAATGAAACAAATGCAGTGCTTAGAGAAAAATTTACAGTACTAAATGCATATATTAAAAAAAAGAAATCTAAAATCAATATTCTTAGTTTTCATGTAAGGGAATTAGAACAAGAAGAGCTACTTACATTTAAAATAAACAGAAGACACTAAATAATACAAATTAGAGCTGAAATCAATGAAATTTAAAATAAAATCAATACAGAAAATCAATACATAAAAAGCTCGTTTTCTTAGGTCAAGAAAATTGATAAGCCTATAGTCAAACTAATTAAGCAAAAAGGAGAAAGGATAAAAATACTAATATTAAAACTAAAATGGGTATATCACAAATTTCAAGGACATTAAAAAATAATAATATGTGAACAATTCTACTCACATATTTATAACTTATGTGAAACAAACCAATTCCTTGGAAAAAACAATCTGCCAAAGCTCACACAAGAGAAAAATAAACAATCTAAATAGGCTTTGTCTTAGTTTGCTTTGTGCTACTGTAACAGAATACCCGAGGATGGGTAATTTATAACGAACAGAAATGTATTGACTCATGGCTCTGGAAGCTGTGAAGTTCAAGGTCAAGGAGCCCACATCAGATGAAGGCTTTTTGATGTGTCATAAGATGGTAGAAGGCTCCACATGCTCAGAAAGTGTGCAAGGGAGCGGAAGAGATTGAGCTTGCAGTCTCAGGCTCTTTATAACTGGTATAAATCCATTCATGAGGTTGAAACCTTAATGACCTAAACACTTTCCTTCAGATCTCACTTCCCAAAACGTTTGCATTGATAATTACACTTCTTGAGGGACATATTACATTTATAACAGTCTTATATCTAATAAGGAAATGGAACCAATTATTAATAACATTCCCAAACAGAAAGCTCCAGGTCCAGATGAATTCACTGTTGTAGCCTACCAAACATTTACGAAAGAAATTATACCAATTTTTTTTACAATATCTTTCAGAAGATAGAAGCAGAGGAAATATTGCTTAGCTTATTATATGAAGCCTAAATTACTCTAATACCGAAATCAAATACATTACTAGGAAAACACTAAAATAAACAAACAACAACAACAACAAAAGAGACTGGTATTTCATGGATACAGATGCAAAAATCCTCAACAAATATTAACAAATTAAATCAAACAATGTATAAAAATAATTACACACAAAATCCAATGTGAATTAACCCAAGTATGCAAGGAAAATTCAACATTCAATAATGTATGAAATTCATCACATCAGTAAGCTGAAAATGAAAAAAATCACATGGTCTCATTAATAGCTGCAAAAAAAAAATCGTTTGTCAAAATTCACCACCCATTCATGATAAAGACTCTCAGTAAACTAGAAATAGAAGTGAACTTTCTCAAAGAATATGCAAAAATATTCAAAGCCAACTTCATACTAAATGGTAAAACTCTAGCCAGGCTCGGTGGCTCAGCCTGTAATCCCGCGCTTTTGGAGACTGAGGTGAGTGGATTGCCTGAGCCCGCGGGTTCGAGACCTGCCTGGGCAACTTGGCGAGAACTCATCTCCACAATAAATCAAAAAATCAGCCGGGCATGGTAGCGTGTGCCTGTAATTTCGGCTACTGGGAAGGCTGAGGCGGAAGGATTGCCGGAGCCCAGTGGGTGGAGGCTGTGGTGGCCGGGAGTGGCCACTGCACTCCAGTCTCGGCGACAGAGTGAGACTCCAATTAAAAAAAAAAAAAAAAGTAAAACTCTTCAAACTCTCCCACTAAGATTCAGAACAAGGAAAGCATGTCCCTTTATGTCACTGCTTTTCAAGATTGTACTGGCAGTTCTAACTGCTCCAATAAGATAAGAAAAGGAAATAAAAGGCTTACAGACTGGAAAGAAAAACATGAAACCGTCATTGTTTGCATATGACATGGATATGTAGGTAAAATTTCTGACACAATTGACAAAATAATTCCTAGACCTGATAAGTGATTATAGCAATGTTGCCGAATACTAGGTTAATACACAAAATTAATTGATTTTCTATATGCTGCAATGAACACATGTAATTTAAAGTTAAACCACAAGACTATTTACAGTAGTATTTAAAACAGAAAATGTATGTATAAATCTAACAAAATACATACTAGATATATCTGAGGAAACTATAAAACTCTGATGAAAGAAATTAAATCATTAAATAAATCGGGAAATATTTTGTGTTCATGAGTAAGACTCAATATCATGAATATGTCAGTTTTTCCCAGTTTGACCCATGAATTCAATGCAATCCCAGGCAAAATCCCAGAAAGTCATATTGTAGACATTGATAGCCTGATTCTAAAGTTTATATCAAGAGGCAAAAGACCCAGAATAGCCAATATGATATTGAAGGAAAAAAAAAAAACAAAGATGGAGGACTGATACTACTCAACTTCAAGACTTAACATAAAGCCACAGATATTGAGAGAGCATGGTATTGGCAAAATAACAATAAATCCATGGAACATAACAGAGGGTACAGAAATAAAACACTTAAATACAAACATTTAAATATAGTCTACTGATTTAAATATAGTCTATGATGTTTACAAAGGAGCAGAAGAAGTACAACAAACAGAACTGGAGCAACTGAACATCCACATGTAGAAAATTAAATCTAAACACACGTAACTTATGTCTATAAATGAATAATTGAAAAAAATACTGCAATGTTTAATTTACTTGTTACTTTGTTGGGCCACTGGATTCCCATTTAATAAACATTATTCTACGTGTTTATTTGGATGAGGTTAACATTTAAATCAGCAGACCGAATAAAGTGTATTGCAACCCCTTATGTGAGTGATCCTCATTCAATTGGTTGAAGACTTCAAAAAAAATAAAAATTTTAAAAGAATTATTCCCTCCTGATTATGTTTGACTATGTTCAAACTGAGGCATTGATTTTTTTTTCCTTACTGCAGACTCCAATTGAAATATTAGCCATCCATGAATCTTGAATGTACTGGCCTTCAGTCAGAAATTACATCATTGTCTTTCCTGGCTTTCAGACCTTCAGACAAGGACTGGAATTAAATTAGTGACACTTCTGGGTCTCTAACATTCTGATTTATTATTTAGATTTTGGAATTTGCCTGCCTCCATAATAGTATGGGCCAATTATTTATAATACCTCTCCCCCCACTCCTGAGGATCCCCCCACACTGGAATTTATTTATTTAAAAAATTGCATATTTATTTTTACATGTTTAAACTTTAGTCATCTTCAAAGTACTCTCCACTTGATACAATACACTATCGAGTTTTTTTAGTTTTTTCCACTGCTTTGTAGCTCATCATTTTTAGTGTTTCTGCCACTTTTCGTTCCGCCTGTTCCATCGGCAAAACCCTTTGAGTACTTTTTTCATCTGGGGAAGCCAAAACAAGTTGCTCAGGGCAAAATCTGGTGGGACATAGTGTTGTGCCATTTTTGGTAAAAAAAAAAAAAAAACACACAAGAAAACCAAAAAAAACCCAATACTGAACGCTCAGTACAGTATAGGGAGGTGCATTGTCATGGTGGAAGAATCAGTCACCCATTTGTCACAACTTGGGATGTTTCTCCGGCAAATTGTGATGCAACTTTCTCAAAACTTTCAGATAATAACTTTGGTTAACCATTTAATCCAGAGGAACAAATTCTGAATGTACTACAAGGATCCCATCCTCCAAAAGATAAAACCGGGATTTTTTGGGTGCCCCTTCAGTGTGTGTGTGTGTGTGTGTATTATAAGATGTGCATATATAATATATTATATTTACATACATACGTGTACTCTTTCTCTGGCGAATATATATATTTTCTATAAATTTAAATATATATATATATTTTCTATAAATTTAAATTTTTTGAAGTCTTCAACTAGTTGAATGAGGCCCTTCCACATAAGGGGGTGCAATTGACTTTATTTGGTCTACTGATTTCTATAAACAATTTTCTATAAAAAAAGATAAAATGAGACATGCAAACAAAAACAGAAAACTAACAATCTCTCCACTACTGGTCACTATGCACTAATTGGGGATACTTGGTATTTGGAGTTGAGGAGGGATTTTGGTACCCAAGAGAAAGATAACACCTATTCTTGTGGCCTGCTGGAACATTGGTTTTTCTTTGGGGGAGGTTAATAAGCAGTCAGGTCTCCCCAAACCTATAGGACAAGAAAAATTTGCCTCCCAAGAGTAATGATAAGTATCCTTCCAGAATTAAAGATGAGCCATGTAACAAGAGTTTATTAGAAAGACTAACCTTGTATACAATAAAGAACATTAAGACACTAAAATCTAAAAGAATGTGTGTGTACATATATATATATATTATATATATATATAATATATATAAAATTTCCTGAGCAAGAATTTGCTGAACACCTACTATGTTCATATCACTGTGTTAGTCACTTGCCATTGAGATGATGGATAATCTATCTGGAGAGACAGAAATGACAAAACAAGGTATAGTATATTGTGATATAAATTAAATGCTGTCTTTGTTGTGTGCTGCTATAACAGAATACCAGAGACTTGGTAATTTATAAAGAAGAAAAGTTTATTCTGTCACAATTACTGAGGCTGGGAAGTCCAAGATCAAGGTACCAGGGAGTGCCTTCGTGCTGTATCTTCCCATGCTGGAAAGAAAGTAGAAGCGCAAGAGAGGGATGAACTCTGTATCCTCACATGGCAGAAGAGCAGAAGAAAGAACCCACTCCTGCAAGTCCTTTTTATAGCAGCATTAATCCATTCTTAAGGGCAAAACCCTTACAATCCAAACACCTCCCATTCGGCCCTATCTCCCAATAAGTTTGCATTAGGAACTAAGTTTCCAACACACGAACTTTGAGAGACACATTCAGACCACAGCAGATGCTAACATTATAAGTTATGAAACATGGGGAAGGGCATCAGTGTGGAGTACATAAGGATACAAGAAATCCTCTGAGGAGACAAAGCAGAAGTTAGCTATAAATGGCAAGTAATATGTGGATAGATTGGAGCACAGGACAGGAGATACAGGGAATCCAGTAAGGTGTGTTTACTTCATGAACCCCAGTGAATTAGCATATTATTCTTTCCTTGGAAATAGGCTTCAATGAAAGGAGAAAATGTATCCTCTTCACAAAGAGCCATCTCAAGGCTTCGAAGTGCTCATTTTATTACCACATCTGTAAGAGTGTATTAAAGCATCACATCAACTTTTGAAATGTATCCATATGATTCATATTGCATATTTTAAAAAACTTTTTGGCATCTAAAATTTCAACTTTCTCATTTATATCTCCTTATTTGTTCCCAGTCACAGACTACCACAGTGACATCTGCTTTCTTGCTCCGTTTTATTACCTTTTCACTGATTAATAAATACAGGCAGACAGGAACAGAATAACTTATTTACAGATAAGATGCTTGCTGTTTATGATCAATAATGTTACATCTTATGAATTCAACAGCTCAGCTAGAACCATAACAGCACTAGTTTACAGTGTGTTAATCAATATGATGGTTCTTTACCACACATGGCCTTCAGAATCTGTATAGAGTAGGGATTATCATTGTATAATAAAGTCTACTATTTTCTAACCATCTACGTGTTTTTGAATATTGTAAACCAGGGAATTAATTTTCCAAAAAAAAAAAAGCTCTAGTATGTTTTTACTGAGTGGCATGTGTGCCACTTACTGGTAGCCACAGGTGCTGGTCCTAAAGGGGTCTTAAGAGTAAGTACATGCTGAGAAAGAAATTGCTTAAACATTTCAAGGGCAATATCCCAAAGCTAAAAAGGAATTCCTTCTCCATGTCTTGGGTGCAAATAAGAAGCATTCCACTCACGAACTGATGTTCTTTTCCTTTTAATTTTTTTCCTGGGGTATTTTGTTAGGAATGTGGCATTGTACTTTTAATTCCAATTTTCCAGTGAGATGAAATTCCCTGGTACATCTCAGTAACTAGAATATGTCAGACAAACGGAGAAACAGTACTTGCCTTAAAAGAATTATTGGATAATCTTTGCTTTGATTGTGATGGATCACACAGGAGGTTCTGTGAGATTTAAGCAGCTACCCTTTCAGGGTCCCTTGTCAGAGCTGTAGTCACTTACCCTGACTGGTCCAAAGAATGGATATAATGAAACACTTTCTTTTGTCTAGGTAATAAAAGACTATAAAGATTCTAGGGGATCCTGTGAAAACTGATAGCACACTTGATGGTTTTGCAGCTTAGAGATCTCATCAGTATCTAAATCTGTCACAATGTATGTTTAACAAAAAAGAAAAGCATTTGGAGAACTGACTTGATTCATTAAGTTACTGCTACATTCTCATAACCAGATAGAAGAGTCTATCATTGTTATCTTAGCTACAAGACTGTGGCTTGCTTCTGACACCACCTTGGTGGGAATGATTTTAAGCAATTCATGTTCTCAGCCTGCCTGCCTCCCACACCAACATACTCACAATGACTTGTATAACTGTGAAAAATGAATTTGCATTTTCCTTGATGGTTCTGGATATGTGACTCAAAGGAGATATTTTTAGAGTAAAATGGAAATAGAATGATTGGATAGACTTATTTGAATCATTTAGACATTATTTATAGGTCTTTGGTGTCATCTTAACAGTGAGAGATACATAAAGATGCAAGTTAGAGAGTAATAATAGCTGCTTTTAGAATTGGAAGGGTTACCTGATATGATAGCAAGTGAACTACTGTCATATGCTTGGGCATATGCATGGGAATCTATATGGGAACTGTGCCACGTGGGATAATTTTCTTATTGAATGTTATAGGACACTTGAGCTGCACTATTCATCAGAAGATCTACAGTTACCAAGATTGACACTGATAGTAAACATAAGGCAAAATTGAAACAAAGTCCCCTCACTAAAATTAGATGAATGGAAATAAACTAAATTGTCCAGACAAATTTTATATTGTTAAAATGAGATTTTCTATTGTTGCATTTGCCCACTTTCATTTTTTTCAAAATAATTGAGTTCCTTCTTAGACCAAAATATATCCTAGTGATCTTAATTTTGTAGGCAAACTACTTTCTAATTATTTCAAATTGGTTACTTTTAAATTTAGTTGGCATGCTCCAGAGTGTAGACATTTCCTGTTTGAGTAGATGTACACAAGTTTCCATTTCCAATCTCCAACACTTCTTCTCAATTAAGCTTGTAAAATTATGGTACTAGCACTATTTCTGTTACATATTATAGAATGTGAGATCATGAGTCTTGGTTTAAGTCAAGACAGAGTTTAAATGTCAAGTCTGCTAATTGCTTGCCAGAAATTTGGGGCAAATTTGAATTTTTTAAGTTTACAAAATGTGTAAGCATAGTACTTCTACTATACTATATATTAAACCACAGGGTTTTGTGAGGATGGGTTACCTTTAAAAAACAGTTCTTTGAACAGTATCCAGCTTAAGGTAAACACTAAATATATTTTATGGATTGAAATTATTATATTCTTAAGTGCCTAATCTATGTTTACTAAGCAAGTATATCTTATTTAGATTCACTAAGTCTTCTTTGTCAGAATTCTATCTAGCTGTAGGGACAAAAAGTCAACTACATTTTATGTTTAATTTCTTTCCTTGATATTGTGGTGTTCCTGGCTCAATTATATTTTGTTAAGTATAACACTATCTTTATTATCAAAGAACTCTGCATAGAACTCTGAAGGTCATGAATATCATAATTATACCTTGTTCCTAAATTTTAAAGAATCTTTGGCTATAGTATTTATTTATCACCTCTCATTTTATAAATTTATTAATGTTCTTGATTAGTCAAAAGAGGTAAAATTGCATTCACCTTCAAATAAGAGTCAACCCAAGGGATAGCTGTGAATAGAAATTTTGTCCACTGGATTGTCAAAAATTAGTCATTTCTGTTTTACATGATTAGCTAAAACAAGCGACTGGTGGCTTTTTAGAAACAGTACTCTCCCTCCAGGGCCATCCATACGTCCCTTGATACCCTGGTTGGAAAGCAATGCTCTACAAAATTGACAAATAATTCTCACTCATGAATAAATAATTGTGCTGACCTTCAGGCTGTTGCTTATGGAACATGGTGCAAATGCCTTCTTTTTTTTTTTTTACTTTTTCATCTTTCTTAAAGTATTTTACTATTCTTCTGTTCTGTCAAAACATATCAATGTCACATTGGAAAACTTTGATCCATAATGCCACCGTTCCACCTTTTCTTCCTTTTCTGTATAAATATCCATCACGGTTGACATTTAACATTCACGAATGATTGTAGCAGATTTTACTTATGCATGATTGGATATGATTTTCTATATTTAGACGTGTTTGGTTCATCCAGAAAGTTTTCCAAATTCTTAATATTCATAGATTGCTATGTTAAATAAATCACATTTTTTCATAGAACAAATTTATGTAAATTGAATATATGGACTATTGTGTTACTCAGGTTAAAATGTAAATATATAATTTCCTGCCAATTAAATTAAACTATTTTTATTTTGCAGTAGACATTACATTTTATAATAATAAACTTTAACAGTCATTTTACAAAAGAATATATATACTGTATTCAGAGAATCACAATGAGAACACTCAAGCAATGTCTTTTGATAAAATTGAATCACACCGCAGCCTGATACATATGTTAGAATTTCTGTTCTTTTAAGGATTCATCTATTATAGGATTAGCTTTGGTATATTAGACAAGATTCCACTTTGGGGCTTTGTATGGGTGTGGCCACCAATATAAGATGCTAGCTCAAGTTTTCACTTTTTTTGTCAATTGTATTATAATTGCTTATAAGTAATCTTCACAGATTAAGGTGGAATCTTTATTAGGACACATCTTATTTTTTATTCATACATTAAAATTTCTCCTTATGACTAGGGGGATTATTTTTCAGTCCACAAATATCTTCTAAAAAAGCACTTTGGTCATATATACAAATTCATCCACATATTGAAGTTTTGCTCTATAGTTTTCCATTTTAAACCAATATTTGGTCAATTTTAATCTAAGAACCACTCTTACTAACAGACCAAAAGGACATTACCATAGCAAAATTTCCTCTAACATAAGTCTTGTTGCTTGAACAAAAAGAAGAAACCCTAGTTTAGAATATATATGTATATATCCAAAACACACATATATATTAAACACATACATATAAATATGCATAAATACACATAAACATATATAAACACATACATGCACATGCATGCTTGTGTAAATACATGACATATTTGTGTAATGTACATTCATGAACATAACTATGCATACATATATCCGCATTATGCATAATTGAATAAATTGTAATTTTGATTTTAGCTATTAAATAGCCTGGTAATTGCAAGTCTTGGGCATTGTAGTTTAAAGCAAGTGTAGCAAAAAAGGATAGAGAAATGTCTATAGACTTGGCATTAAGAGTGGTCAATCTAGAGGGCAGTGGAACCAGAATAGATCTGGGAAGGGGTAGGGACCCATTTTCACTCACACAGAGGTCGCCTGACATTGTAATTAGCCCTTTCTGTGGGGAATAACTGAAACCCTAGCCACTTTTCCCAACACTTTTATTTTCATCCACAGACACTGCAAATTTTTATGGGAGTTACATTCTCCCAAAGTAAGCTAAGGCCACATTCTATGGATATTTTTGCAACCGGATTGGCTATTCTTCTTTCATTTCTGGTTCTTATTTACTGTCATATTCCTCTAAATGTAAAGCAGGACCTACTGCCAGCATATACAGTGTCTTTATGTGCATTGCCAAAAGGCATCTTATCTGGGTAGTCCAAAGGGAAGAGACAACTATTCTCCCAAAGAGTGCAGTCCATTTTGGAGTGCAAAGTGGAGTGAGTTTGGTGAGGGAGAGACCTCTGTCCCCACCTGCAGACTTTCAGCCAGGCATCTTTGTCCAGGGCACAATTGGCACAGCCCTAAGTGTCAGCCTTAATGGGAAGCTTACACTTGGTGACATTGCTTATGCTATAATAACTTGCAATGGCTTAAACTAACTTAATTTTCTTAGACCCCTGCTGTCATTCTTAACACGCTAGTCTATGTTGTTTTGGGACATTGCCAAAATCTGGGAGGGCTCCCTCCTTTTCACAAATCTCCTTATTCATTAAATGCTTGGATTTTCAAAGCAATGAGATGAAATTTTAGAATACTAATAAAGATCAATGATTTGAGCATTTTTTCCCCCAAGGGCTGTTTTTGAAATTTTTCCAAAACAAAGGGAGTTGGCAAGGAGATATGCCAAAGTCAAGGTTAGTGGTCACTATGTGGTAACTGCTTCAAAGGGGACTCTATTCTGTCTTCCTTTATAATCTTTCCAGTCACAGAGATGTCTGATAGTGATGACATCCAATGGTTACATTTCCTCCTTTTTGAAACAGTGAAAAGAAGGACTTCTGTAGTCTCTAAAATAAACATTAAAAGTAGAATGTAAACAAAATTTTAATTGGAGTATATGTAGAAATTTAAAATATGCCTATTACTTTTTTTCCCCTTAAACAACATAGATAAAATATCTCTTGAGCAGGAACATCTCTGCAGCGGAGCAGAGATGGTTTATCAATCCAGTTTCTTTCAAAGAGAAGGAAGAAATATGGCCTGATTGATGTCCAAAATGATCTCTTGTTGAATCCAGTAGCATTTTCAGTGCTGTTTAAGGCATAAATCTCTCTAAAGGTTTGATACCTACTGCCCTGGATTCAAATTTTGCCTCTGACACCTTAAAGAAAGGAGTTAACCATTTTGGAGTACACAAATCAACTTATTAATATCTATAAATATAATATAATCCATAACATAGTGGATTAAAAATCTTTGATGGAATTAAATGGTTTTTCTATTGGCTGAGAATGTTTACATAAAATAGAGCTATAAAAGGTGAGACATTTTTGTTTTGTTTTTAAACAAATTAAAATGTTTGCTGACTTTGACAGCACATAGACTAAAAGTGGAAAATTCCAAAGAGATCATCGTAAGCCCTAGATTAGGGTGATCTATACCTTTCAAAATGAAAATTCACAGTATAAATATACGGAAACACTTATTTAAGACTCAATTAACTAAAACTCCTTCGACATTTTGTGAAGTAGGTATTCACAATTTGAGACAAGTTAAGTAATCTGTGAACCAGGAAAATAGATTTAGATTATATGTTCACAATTAGAGACAAGTTAAGTAATCTGTAAACCAGTAAAATAGATTTAGATTATATGTCCATGTTCACAGACAGTATTTGTATGAATGCTACCACTGACTTGATAAAAAAAATTATTAATTAAAAATAGTGGCCTATAGACTTTTCTAAAAAAGACTGGATCTTGGGTTGCAGGAATCTCCAAGATGCATGCACAACTATACAGAGACAGAATGTAGAACTGTTAACTCCTCTCTGCCTAGGCATTATTTCTCAGTTTATGTTGACAAATTACTCGTAGTCAGCAAATTATTGTTATTTAGAAAGGCACCTGTGGATGTTGTTTCCAGGTAGATACTGGCTTGACATTATATCTATTGTTTTATGCAAACTTAATAAGTTATATGTATAGAAAAATTATGGGATACAATAGTGGGATACCTTATTAAAAAGTGAATAAAATCCTCATAATGCTGCTTGTGAAGATTTTAAAATAATAAAAAGTGCAGTTAAGGCTCCATATCTGTTACACCAATAAAACATTACTAAATACATTACATAGAGACGTGAACTATTTACTATACAAAGAAGGAATGGCAACAGACACCATCTGTATGCCTGTACTTTCTGAGCACTGATTGGTTAATTGTCTAATTTAGAGATGTTACTTAAATCAAGTTTATATTTCACTCTAAATTTCAGTATTGCACTAATGACTATTGTAATGAAATCATTAAATCTGAAAGTCAATATTGATTTATTATCAGAAGACTTAGTGGATTACACCGGCAGGTGAGAAGGAATACTTTAACATTATCTATTTGATTATTTTATCACCTATGTGCAGATTACAAAGCAGTTTTTAGTTGCTAAATTTTTGTTTCAGTTATAATTTCTTGATATTGAAATACACTATATTATAGTGACTTTTCAATAGACAATCACATCATTATTATCCACTATTATCTCTACCACATTTTTTTCATGCAGAATACCTTTTATTTGTTAAATTTGTTTTGTTTTACAGAGTAATAAATTACAAATATTTTAACAGATTTGGGGTTTAAAAAAAGTAATATCCTGATCACCTCTCATTTTCACTGTGTCCAATGCCCCAAACTGTTTTGGTAGTTTTCGTTTATAAAAATTATCTGCAGGGATTTAATTAGTTTACTTATTTGGTTGTGCTTTAATTTTTAAAAAACATATTATTTATGAATTTTCTTCTCTAAAAGGTATGGATTTAGTTATCAAACCCACCCTCTACCACCACCCAATGAGCACACATGCATCTGCGTACACATATTCATTCTTTTATATGTTCCTTCCCTTCCCCTAAGCTCCTTGTATAATTATATCAATTGTGGTTAAAGGGATCTCTAATGTTTGCGTTATTAACACAATGTTAATATTATTCAGCACTAAGTCATCCAATGTGCTATGATTATATTTGCTTTTTCAAACAATTTTCTCTTGACCCTGGAGGCAATAATCATCATTCTTATTTACTTCATTTTCTTTGTCATTATCAATATTCAGCCCAAAACTCTACAATGGAAGTATAAATTTCCTTACTATACTTTTAAAACATTTTCATCATATATTCTAAATAATCTATAAGATGTCTTATTTTCTTGACTATTTCTCCTGGAGACTTTGTTATCATTCTCTTATCTGGACAAGTTGATTTCTAGGCCTGCTATATAGCTGTCAAACCTGGAATGACTTTCCCTCATCTATTATTATTATGCTATACTATATTGCTATATTTTTATAGAGCTCATCACGTGGATTTATTATTTTTTTAAATTTTAGGATCAGAGGGGACACATGGATATTTGTTACATGGGTATATTGCATACTAATAGAAATTTGGTTTCTGGTGCACTCATTACCCAAAGAGTGAATATTATAACTAATAGGCAAATTTTCAATCCTTGCCTTCATCTCATCCTCCCCTTTTTGGAATCTCCTGTGTTTATTATTTCAATTTTAATGTCCATGTGCACCCATTGTTTAGTTCCCATCTATAAGTGAGAACATGTAGTATTTGATTTCTGTATCTGAGTTAGCTCACTTAGGATAATGACCTCTAGCTTAACTCATGTTGCAAAGGACATGATTTTACTATTTTTTATGGATGCATAGTATTCCATGGTGTATATATACACATTTTCTTTGTTCAGTCAACCATTGATGGGCACGTAGGTTGGGATGTTCATAGTGCTGGGATGATCATACAAGTGCAGATGTCTTTTTTATGTAATGATTTATTTTTCTTTGAATAGATGCACAGTAGTGGGGTTTCTAGATTGAATAGCAGTTTTATTTTTAGTTATTTGAGAAATCTCTATACTGATTTTCATCGAGCTTTTGAGTTAATTTACATTCCCAACAACAGCGTATAAGAGATTTCTTTTCTCTGCATCCAGTCAGCATCTGTTTTTCTTTGAATATTTAATGATAGACATTCAGACTGGTGTCAGATGATATCTCATTTTGGCTTTAATGTTCATTTCTCTGATTAATGATTTTGAGCGTGTATTCATGTTTGTTGGGTACTTGTATTTCTCCTTTTGAGAAATATCTGTTCATGTCCTTTGCATAGGTTTTATAAGGCTTATTAATTATTATTATTATTATTATTATTATTGAGTTGTTTGAGTTTCTTGTAGATTCTGGACATCAATCTTTTGTTGGAGGCATGATTTGTATTTTCCTCTATTCCGTAGGTTGTCTGTTCAAGGTGTTTATCATCATCATTATTTTTCCTATTCAGAAGCTTTTTAGTGTAATTAAGTCACATTTGCCTATTTTTGGTTTTGTTGCATTTACTTTTGGTATCCCATCATAAATTCTTTGCCTAGACTGATGGTCAGAAGAGTTTCTCCTAGAACCTTATAGTTTTAGGTCTTACCTTTCCATCTTCAATCCATCTTTTTTGTACTTGGTGAGATATGGGTCCAGTTTCATTCTTCTGCATATGGCAATCACATTTTCTCAGATCAATTTACTGAAAAGAATTCCTTTCTTTAATTTATGTTTTGTCGACTTTGTCAAAGATCAATTGACTATAAATATGTGGCTTTATTTCTGGGCTCTCTATTCTGTTCCATTGATCTCTCTATTTTTGTTCCAGTACCATGCTGTTTTAGTTACCATAGCTTAGTTTAGCCTATTGCCTAGTAAGGCAATCCAATGTATCTCTGTTTGTTCTTTTTGCTTAGAATTGCTTTGGCAAATCAGGTTTTCTTTTATGGTTCTAATAAACTTAAGAGTTTTTTTTTCTAATTCTGTGAAAATCGGTGTTGGCACTTTTAGATAGATTGTATATAGATTGCTTTGGGCAGTTTGTTCATTTTAACAACATTGATTCTTCTGATCCATGACCATGGGATACTTTTCCGTTAGATTGTTTTACCTAGAATTTCTTTCACCAATGTTTTTTTAGTTCTTGTAGAGATCTTTCACTTTCTTGGTTCAAAGTTTTCCTAGGTATTTTATGTGTTGTAACTATTGCAAGTGGGGTTGAGGTTTTATTTGATTCTTAGCTTGAACATATTGGTGCATAGGAATGCTACTGAATTTTTATGTTGATTTTGTGTCCAGTAACATTATGGAAGTTGTTTTTCCAGTCTGTAAGTTTCTTGGAGGAGTTGTAGACTTTTCTAGCATACAATCATGTTGTCAGAGAACAGAGATTATTTGACTTTCTCTTTTACAATTTGGATACCTTTAATTTTTTTATCTTGCCTGATTGCTCTAGCAAGGCCTTTCAATACTATGTTGAATAAGACTGCTGAGACTGAACATTCTTTTCTTGTCCCAGGGGAAATGTTTTCAACTTTTTCCTTTTTGTATGATGTTGCATGTGGTTTTGTCGTAAATGTCTCTTATTATTTAAAGTATGCTTCTTTGATGCCTAGTTTGTTGAGGTTTTTTTTTTTTTTAACATAAAAATATGTTGGATTTTGTCAGATGATTTTTCTGAATCTATTTAGATGATAATGTTTTTGTTTTCATTTCTGTTTACATAGTACATCACATTTAATAATTTGCAGCTGTTGAATAATCCTTGCATCCTTGGATTAAAACCCACTTGATTGTGATGGATTATATTTTTTATGTACTGTTGAATTCAGTTTGCTAGAATTTTGTTGAGGATTTTTACATCCTGTTCAACAAGGAAATTAGTATGTAGTTTTCTTTTCTGTTGTGTCCTTTCCTAATTTTGGTATCAGGGAGATACTGATTACATAAATTAGTTAGAGAGGAGTTTCTCTTTCTCTTTTTAAAAATTATATATTAATATAGTTTATTTAGAAAGCAGATTGGAGAGAGAGAGAGAAAATTCACCTCCTCAAGGTAGGGGAGGGAGCCAAAGATTAGGAAATCATGGTGGCCACATGGTCTGGCCAGTGCTTAACAAAACCAGTGGCCTAGTTCCTCTTTCTCAAATTTTTGTAATAATGTCAGTAAAATTGGTGACAGTTCTTCTTTGGTAAAAATTCAGCTACTAATCTGCCTAGACTGAACTTCTTTGGTTGGAAGATTTTTGACTTAGCAGTTGAATTTCTTTCTAGGAGGCTGTATGTTTCTAAGAATTAATCCATCTCCTTTCATTTTTCTAGTTTGTGGGCACAGACGTAATCATTGTAGTGTCTGATGATCTTTTGCATTCTGTGATGCTAGTGGTAATGTCACCTTTATAATTTTTTATTGTGCTATTTGAATTCTTTCTCTTTTTTCCTTGGTTAATCTAGCCAGAAGTCTGTCAATTTTGTTTATCTTCCAAAGAAACAACTTTTTGATTCATTGATTCTTTTTATTTTTGTTTGGCCTCAATCTCATTTAGTTATGATCTTAATTTTCTTATGTCTTTATTTTTGCTAGTTTTGACTTTAAATTGTTTTTATGCTAGCTCCATTAGGTGCAATTTTAAATTGTAGATTTAAGATTTTTCACTCTTTTTTATGTAGGCATTTAATGCTATAAAATTTCCTGCAGCACTGTTTCTAACAGTATCTCAGAGGTATGTTGTTCCTATATTTTCATTTCTTTAAGATTTTTTATTGCTATCTAAATTTTATTGTTTACCCAATGGTCATTAAAGAGCAAGACTTTTGTTGTTGTTATTGTATACATGTATTTTTGTAGTTTAGAGTCCCTCTTGGTATTAATTTCTAATTTTATTCCATTTTGGTTTGATATAATTTTGATGTATTCTAGGTTATATTCAGAATTCGTTTGCTTGATTTTGATTCGTTTGATTGATTTTCTGCCTTGATAATCTGACTAGTGGTTAAATAAGGTTTGAAGGCCCCCATTATTACTGTATTGCTGTCATTCTGTTTTATTTGGTCAAGTAGGTATTTTATTTTTATTTTTAATATGGGTGCTACATTATTGGGAACATATATATTTAGGATATTTAGGATAAATATTTTTATTAAACCTTTTGTCATTGTATAATGCCTGTCTTTGTCTTTTTTTACTTTTGTTGGTTTAAAATTTGTCTAATATAAAGATACCTACTCCTGCTCACTTTTGTTTTTCATTTGGATGAGATGTCTTTTTTCACCCTTTTACTCTGCCCCAGACTGTTCCTTTCACGGGTAGGTGAGTCTTTTGAAGGCAGTAGACAATTGGGTCTTTGGTTTTTTTAATTCAGTTTGCTACTCTGTTTATTTTAAGTAGAACATTCAGTCTAGTTGCATTCAAGCTTAATATTTATATGTGAAATTTTATTCTTGTCATAGTGTTGTTAGCGTGTTGCCTTGCAGTTTCAATCATGTAATTGCTTCATTGGATCTGTGAGTTTCATATTTATGTGAGTTTTTATGATGGCAAGTATTGTCATTTTGTTTCCAGGTTTAGTACTCCTTTGAGCATTTCTTGCAGGGCTGGTCTAGTGATGATGGTTTTCCTTAACATTTGTTTCTCTGAGTAACTCTTTTTCCGTCATTTATGAAGTTTAGTTTGGCAGGCTATAAAATTTTTGACTGGACTATTTTTTTTCTTTAAGAAGGCTTTTAGGGTTCCTGCTTCTGGCTTTTAGAGTTCCTGCTGAGAAGTCCTGATGGGACTGAAAAATCAGTGTTAGTCTGATGGGATTATCTTTATAGGTCATTAGACACTTCTCTCTTGCCACTCTTAGGAGTATTTTTTTATATTGACTGTGGAAACTCTGATGACTACATGCCTTGGAGAGATTATGTTTTCCAGGATTTTTCTGTGCTTCATGTATCTGTATGTTTAAGTCTCTCCCAAGGCCAAAAAAATATTTTTGAATTATTTTTTTGAATAGGTTTTCTATATTTTTATTTTTCTTCCTGTGAAATACCTATAATTCATAGGCTTGGATGCTTTCTTTAATCCCATGTTTTTCTCATCTTTGTTAATTTTTAAAAGTTCTTCTTTATTTTTTTCTGACTAGATTAATTTGAAAGACCTATCTTCTAGCTTTAAAATTGTCTTCAACTTGGACTAGCTTATTGTTAAACCTTTACCTGTATTTTGTAATTCCTTGAATAAATGTTTCCTTTCCAGAACTTCTGTTTGGTTGTTTTTAATGATTTCTGTCTCTTCTTTCATATCCTGAATTGTTTTCCTGATTGCATTGTGTTGTTTTTCAACTTTCTCCTGGATCTTACTGAGCTTCTTTAAAATCAATATTTTAATTATATATCTGGTATTTCAACAACTGCATTTTGATTAATATCTCTTACTGGAGAGTTAGTGTGCCCCTTTGAAAATATGGTAACACTTTATTTATTTGTACTTTTGGAGTTCTTTGTTTCTTTCTTATCTGGATAAACAAACTCTCCTTCTTATTTTTTGAATTTGCGTGTTTTTGGATGGAATTTTCCCCTCCTTAGGAAATGTCTATAATGTAACTTTTTTTCTTTAGTCCTGGGTGATTTTAGTGGCAAATTACCTATGCAAGTTCCTTGAGTATAAATAACCTTTTTATAATGCCTTTTCCAAATGTTAATTGTAGTATCAATGGACTGGTCATGGGGGCCGGCTTACTGTAATCTATGGAGCCAGGGTAGTGGAAGTCTCAGGAAACTTTTCTCATTCCCCGTTGCTGTGAACTTGGGTTAGCAGTTTCTACTGTTTTGTGCAGTTTAACCTCCAGGTCAGCAGGTGGCTCTTATGTGTAAGAGCGAGTTGCAGCTGACCCAGGTGAGTATGTTCTTGATCCCTGCTTACTGAGAGAAGCTGTCTGTGCCTCAATTAGTGAGCGGATCTGTGGAATGCACAGTGGTCTGAGCTCTCTGCTCAGCGCCGAGGGGGGCACTGATGTGGGTGAAGCCAGGCCTAGTAGTCCCCCCAACGGCAGGCACAAGCACCAGCTCCAATGAGGGATCTGGTGATTGACTGCCAAGTGCCCAGATGTATGCTTAGCTGTGAATTTGGGAAATCTCTACTGTCCTGAGTTCTCTGCATGGAAGGGGAAGGGTGGCCTAAATTCCTAATCTAGAAGAATGGCTGCTCCAAACACCTGACAATTTGTCCAGGTTCTGAGCAGAGAGATAGCACCAAAAGATGACACTATCCCTGGAGGACAGAGTGGCTCAGGCTCCTAATCCAGGTGAGCAAGTGTGTTAAATGGCTCCGAATATACTCCAGTCAAGAGCAGATAAACTGCTCCTTCAACAGGGTCTTTGCAGGGGACTGGAGGGGTAGCTCAGCTCCTACTCTAGGGGAGCAGATGCTCTTCAAACTGGGTGATATGCCCTGGAAAGGATCAGAAGAACCACTGTCACAACAAGGTCTTTGCATAGGAAGGAATGAGTGACTCAAATTCTTAATCCAAGGGAGCAAGAATGCCAAACGTCTGGAGTTACATCCGGGTGTGAAGTAGAGGGCACACTGCTGCATCAGTTTCTTTGCTTGGGAAGGGTGTGGTAACTCCCTCTCCTATTCAAGGGTCCAGGTGCACCAGTAGCCTGGAGATATGTCTGGGGATGGAACAGTGTATGCCACTACACCTAGATCTCTGCACAGCTCAGGTGATTGTATGTACTGAATGCCTGAAATTATGCCCCAGCGAGGGGCTGAGTAACCACGTACAACAAAATCTTTGCAGGGAAGAAGGAGGAGCCACTCAGGCTGCTAACCCAGGTGAACGGGTACACTGAATGCCTGGAACTGTATCCAGGTGTGGAGTGGAGGAAGCATGGCTGCATTAAGATCTCTGTACAGCTAGTGTGGGGCAGTTTAGAGAGCCAAACCAGGCATGTAGATGTGCCAGATGCTTAGGAATATATACAGGCAAGGAGTAAAGAGAGCACTGCTGTGCCAAGATCTCTGTACAGGAAGGATGTGGCAGCTTAGGCTGCTAACAATCCATGCGAAGGAATGAAGTCCACCTGCTTCTCGTTACTGGTAAGGCACACTGCACCTACTGACCATCAAAACAGGCTGGAGCATCTAGCAATGACATACTTAGACCGTTTCCAGATTACAATGCTGCCCCTGGCTTCAGGTCTCGCTACCAAAGAGAAAAATGCGACTCTTGCTATTCTAGTCCTGGGACAGGAGAGAGCCCAATTCCAACACCTACTGCTAGGGTGCTCTCCACACTCCTTGCTCACTTCTGACTGTGAGGGCCCTACCCCCACTCACAACACACAGTTCACTCTCTGATCCAAGACTCAAATGGCTGTGGCAGCCGCCACTGCCAGGTCACTAAACAATGAGCAACTTGGTTTGAATTTGGATCGAAAATTCCATCCTCCTTTCAGACCCAGGTCTGGAAAAATGCCTGCAGCTTTTTCTGGTACAGCTTTCTCTATTACTGTATGGCAGCCTCTCCCCTATTTAGCTCCAGAGTTTGGAAGATACAAGGTGCTCTCCTGTGACCTAGGCTGGATGAATCTCTACAGGAAAGGTGAGTCACGAGGGAAACTCTGTCCATCTCATGTACTGGGTTTTCACTCACTTTCATATGTCAAATTCCATCACAAGGACTGATTACCCACTTCTTCTCCCCAGGATCTTGGGTATCTTCTGCTATTCTGGTGAATTCCCGGTTTTCTTCTTGAACTGAAGTACACTCAGTTAATCTTTATGTATTATTTTCTATTTCCAGGTGTCTGGGCATGCTGAAAGCCTCTAATGTGCCATCTTAGCAAAACAACAGCAACCAAAATGGTTTGTATCTTCTTAACAAAAGACAAACAGACAAAATTTTAAAAATAATTTTCCCTGAGGGTTTTTTCAGGCTCACGCATGTTTTAAAATTTAACTTGGTATAATATGTTAGTTTGAGAATTATATTACCACCAAATTTGAAAGGCAGGTTCCATTATTTTATAGCTTTTTGCTACTTAGAAGGTTCATTCCATATGTTTGAGTTAGTGCATGAATTTTAGTTTTTCTTTCCTGTGGATGTTCTCATAATCACCATTTTCTCTACAATTGTTGAGAAACTTCTTGATGGTATGCTTTGACATGGGTGGTCTTTTTCAATTCATTATGCTGCTGGGCCCTCAATAACCCTTTTAAATCTAGAAAGTAATATTCTTTTTATTTAATATTTATTCAATACTTTTTTCCTATTGTTTTCTCTGATCCTCTTTTTGGAGCTTCTCTTACAGAATAGAATAATGTGTAGAAGAAAAATGGAGCTCCTGGATCAATTTTCTAACTGCTTTTTCTGTTTTCTATTTCTTGGTCTTCTCTTCTGCCTCTGGAAGATTTCCTTAACTTCATCACAAAATGCTCCCAATTCTCAATTGTTAATTTTAAAAGAACTGTTCAAAACTTTGCTGTTTTCTAAATGTATCTTTTACTTTGTGTAAACATTCTGTTTTTATAACAAGGATGCAACATTTTTCCTATGTGAGTACAATAATTATTGTTCTTTTCGCTTTAGGTTTTGCTCTGCTTCCTGCCTTATTTCTGTTTCTTCAAAGTAGAATTTTCCTGTTCCTTTTGTCTTCTGTCTTTCATGTCAGTTGTTCTTAAATGCTTAGTGATTCAGAGATTTCTTTCACGTTGTCGGGTGAGAAACAAAGAGCCTGCTGACAACTCTGGGAACGGGCAGGGCTTGTTGAGTGATGGATTGTGAAGGGAGATATTTGTCTCCTTCTGTAGCCATAACAAATTATCTGAAACTTAGTTTCTTAAACAAGTTTATTATCCTACAATTTTATAGGTTAGAAGCTCAACACAGGTTACACTGGACTAAAAACAAAATGGTAGGGCTATGATGCCTTCTGGAAGCTCTGAGGAGAATCCATTTACTTCTGTTTTCTACTTTCTAGAAAGAGGTCATCTATATTTCTTGGCTTCTGGGCCTTTTTCTTCATCTTCAAATCCAGTAGCCGTAGGTAGATTAAGTTAATTCTAAACATTTGTCATAGTCACAGCTCCCACTTCTTACAGCCAGAAAAGGTTATCTGCTTTTAAGGGCCCATGTGATTAGATTGGGTCCATCTAGGTAACATAGGGTAATTTCCTTTTCACATCTTAATTACATCGGAGAAGTTCCTTTTGTCATATAAGGAATTGACAGTATCCAGGGATAAGGAACTCTAAATCTTTGCGGACCCTTATTCTGCTAGAGGTCAAATAGAAAGAATCAAATAGGGCATCAAGCCCAGAAACCTAACTATTTTATTGATGAACAATTTTTAGTAGTTGTTCTTTGTTCTCTGAGAAGAATCTTTATTTCTTTTTCTTTTGTATAAAGAAAAAAAGCTATCCACCATCTTTTTAAGGAATCAAAGGTGGGAAAGTGACAGGTAAAACATTACCATGTGGATTCCCTTCATGTTTTTGCCACACCTGAATTCAGAGACCCTGTGACTCAACCTCTGAAAAAAACAAACCTGAAGGTAGGTTTAGAGTTTGGGGCAGTCAGTCATCTCTCCACACAAAGTGATATGGGAATTCATCCAGTTGTGCTATTCTTCAACCCTGTGTTCTGAAGTATTCCATGCCAGCTTCTTGACTGTCACCAGCCTACAGGCACTTAGCTTTCAGCTTTTCCCCATCTGTTGAGTTAGTTACACTGTAAATCTGTTTTTTGTCTTCCAAAATTTGATTCATCTGTTGTCACCTCTTTTACTCTCTTTCCCTTGGTGGATTTGCCTATTTTTGAATCTTTTATTGTCATTTTAGTGAGTTTGCAGGTAACAGTGGAGGTCAAGGGTTATATTCAATACACCACATCAAACTAGAAATTCATATGCAAAGAGATTAATGAAAACATACCTTCCTTATCGCTCCCTTTTCATAGCTGGCTAATTTTTGCAGTGTTGTTTAACTTATGTTGAGTCATTTTGATGCTGTAGCATTATGCATGGCAAGAAAGATTTAAGAGTTTAGATATATCTGAAAGACAGGACTTTATGCAACAACAATCTGTCATTTGAATAAATATGTACAAGGCATTTTTTAAAAAGAAGAGTGGAATATTAAACTCCAGGGCAAAAGAGAGGTATGGTCATCATAAGACAAAACTGTAATGTACAAATAAAGTGTGTAGAGTTTATGTGGTGCTGGGTGTCATTTTGTTCTTATTGAAACCATCAACCTATTTTAATAATTCTGCTTTTTGATACATTTTTATCCATTGAAACATTTTTAAATTTTCTATGTTACCATTGTTGTAAAACAAGTGAACTTAAATTCATCTTCTAATGTATGAAAACAATGTATTTCTCACAGTTGAGAAGTAGAGTCACGTACAAGGATTTCTGTATTTTCTTTCTTTCCTTGAATTTCTGTTTAGATACCAATGGTATAAATATAACATACTTGAATCCAGTATATAATTTGGAAGCAAAATATTTTGCAAGCTCAATTAAGTTTAAATAGAAAAAAACAAATTGCTGGAACGCATTTGGAATGCCCCAGGCTTAGACTTAATGACTAAACTACGTCTGATCTCCAGGGTGTTGCCTTTGGTAGGCTTTTTCTTTGGTTTGGAAACTTTCATTTTTCTTAAGATTCTAAAAATTACAGGTTGTCAGCACATATGGCACATTTTGGAATCTACAGCAAGTGGATAGTAGGAAAATAAATGAATACAGAGATTTGTAAATAGAAGTAAAAATAAGAAAAGATATTTTTAAGTACTTGTTCTGAAAATCAACATCATAGGTGTTTAGATATGTGATAAAGTATAGAGTAAAATAGTATCTCAGCAAAACAAAGCAGTATGAAATGGAAGAAAGTCAGAACATTAAATCACAGGCTGGTCGGAAAAATTCCTCAGCTAAAGAACAGCTGGGAAGTTCAAGTTAAATGTCCCAGAGGCATGATTGTCTCACATGTCCTTCAGACAGGTGGGAATCAGGTAGGAGCCACAATAATAAGAGTTGATACAGCAGGCAATTCTCACAGGAATGTGGATTCTGTGAAATCAGTTCTGGCTGATTTATTCACTAACAAAGCAATAACTAGAGACTCCAGTGATGAGATGCAGAATCTTTTGTATGGGGCTAGTATAGGATAAATAGGGTGACAAAAACTCATCCACCAGACTTCTAGATGTAGGAAATAGCATTAGAGTGTGACACAGGGTAAGTGTCATATTATAATGGAGGTAAAGGAATGTCAAAGTTTGAAGGTCAATGTCAATGAGACTAATGCCATGTCTCTACATGATGAGACTTGATGGCTGATACATTCCCTACCCAGATCAGCAGTTTTTGAATGTTAAGTCTACAAGTAGAAGAATGTAGTGATCTCAAATAGGAGGGTTGGGGAAGGTCAGGACTGGTGCAAAGAAGGATCCATCAATTTCTATAAATCTAAAGTTTATCTACAGAGGCTTTCTGAATTAAGATATACTCGAAACATTAATTTATAATATTAATAAGTCCCAATAAGACAATAAATATACCAGATTAGTTTACATGATCAGGCAATGAGGAAAGTTTTCCAGGATAGTTACTAGCTTAGTGATTCTTAATCCTAGCTGTACTTTGGGATCACCTGGGGGATCTTCAAAAAAATACTGATGGCTGGGTCTTCTTAAATCAAATTCTCTGCAGGTAAGGCCTAGGCATTATTTTTTTAAAACTCCCCAGGTGGGGCCAGGCTCTAATCCCAGTCTGTAATCCCAGCACTTTGGGAGGCCCAGATGAGTGAATTGCCTGAGCCCGCGTGTTCAAGACCAGACTAGGCAACTTGGCTAGACCTTGTCTCTATAATAAATAAAAAATTAGCTGGACATGGTAGCATGTGCCTGTAGTTCCAGCTACTTGGAAGGCTGAGGTAGAAGGATTGTCAGAGCCCAGCAGGTATGCTGGGGTGGCTGTGAGCGTGCAATTGCACTCCAGCCTGGGTGATGGAGTGAGATCCCAACTCAAAAAAAAACAAAACCAAAAAACTCCCTGGTGATTCTAATATACAACCAGGTTGATAACCACTAGACTAAACAAATCATTAAGAACTCATTATTTTTGCTTAGATTGTGGTTAAAATATCCTCGGAAGCAAGGTGACCTTGAAATATTCTGGGAAAATTGTTTAGTTCTTTAAGTTCAAGTAAAGCAAAGATCAAATTTGCAGAATTCAGCAGTGAATAAAGCTCTGAAAATCACTCTGCAAGTTTCAATTATTTTTTATAGTTTGTATGCATTTCTGTAACATACCCGGAAGCCACTCTGAGGTGTCTTTTGCAGGTCCACTGAGGAAAAAACAGTACCTTTATTTTTTCTTGCAAATTGTTTCTTTTCCCACATACTAAACAAAAAGAAAGATGGAAGCTATTATGTTGATATTTTAAGCAAAAAATCCCTTCCAACCATATACTTTAAATATCTTACTAATTGAAGCAAAAGTAGTATATTTTTCTCTTTCTTATATTATCCAGAAAACTACCTTGATTATGGACTCTGCAGGCGTAGCAACAGCCTTCATCTAGAGAAGTAGAATTCATGATTTATTCACATCTGTAATGGTAATGAGTCATCAGTCTATAAGGAAAATTCATGTCTATTCCAAGGGTACTGAAAGCTTTCTTTACATGTAGCTGTTCATTTCTGTGACATTCCTGGAGGGCGTCTTTTGATAGTTGATTATTATTTGAAGTGGCAGGAGGCAGGCAACTTCAAATGAAGCAGCTTCTTCAGCCTGAACTAATAGTCTTGGGAAGATGTTTCCTGTTCAAAATATACCTAAGTTTGTTGATTGTAACCATAGGAAGTTGAGGGATATTATGGAAGAATGTACATTAGGAAAGGAAAAAGAATATAGTAACAAAATCTTAGAAACCAGATTAGTGCTATTTGTAATCGAGTAGAGATTTGCCAAAATTAAAATTTTAGGGAAAGAGGTACATTCACATTCCAAGACACAGAACAGTTATATTACAAAATATAGGTCTTGCTGGGCTCAGTGGCTCAGCCTGTAATCCCGCGCCTTGGGAGGCTGAGGCGAGTGGATTGCCTGAGCCCCCGGGTTCGAAACCCGCATGGGCAACTTGGCGAGTCCTCATCTCTACAATAAATCAAAAAATTAGCCAGGCGTGGTAGCGCACGCCTGTAGTTCCAGCTACTCAGAAGGCTGAGGCAGAAGGATTGCCGGAGCCCAGCAGGTCGAGGCTGCGGTGGCCGGTGGCCGGGAGCGGCCACTGCACTCCAGTCTGGGTGACGGAGCGAGACTCCAACTCAAACAAAACAAAACAAAACAAAATATAGGTCTTTCTAAAGGGCGGTGGGGGGGGGGGGGGCTGGGAAAGAAGGTAAATAAACCACTCCTGCTTCAACCCAAGTAGTCTAATTTGTATTTACTTCCATATAAGTATTCTGCATAATCTTTGATTTGACAGAATTATTTTTCTACTAAACGAACAAGAAACTTGCCATTGTAAAGGATCCAGATAGGGTTGGCACATCCAGCCCTAAAATATGTTTTGGCAAATAACACGAGTAGAAGTTATCAATGGCTTACAGCAATGAGCACGTTATTGGTGTAGACTGTCCATGTCAAACCATGCCTAACACATCATTCTGCCCTTTTCTGGACTCTGTCCTTCCACTTCCCTCTTCATTTTCCCTTTCTTCTCTTTCCCTCTGCAGTTGACTTTGAAGTGTGGTGTTAGCATCTGTTCCATAACTTTGACCCTACTGGGCATTCTGTTTTTCATCTCCATTATGTAAGACAAGTTTGCACTATGGTTGCATTTGGTTCCTGCTGATTAAAAAATATTGGTTAGGTCAAGAACATAAGTAAATGAAGCTCAGAGCTGAGGGCAAAACTACTAATGATCCTATTTGCTGTATTTCAGTCACTTATAGAAGTGGCTGGGGAAAAAACTACTTTTTGCCATTGCCTTTGGATAACTATGAAACAAACAAATGCAAAATATTTGTAGAAAGTCTGCCATTGAAATGGAAGCTAATCATATTATAAGTATTAAATCCAGAATGAAATTATTATGTGAGAAGTCACACATCTGTGAAGCATTTTCATAATTGCATCTGGGTGTACATCTGTTTGTCTTACTTCACTCGCAAAACTTGATTTTCTAATGACCTAGAAACTCTTAAATTTAAATCTCTATGAACTCACTAAGGGGCTACAAAAGGAATCATAGAGCTGGAATCCACTTAAAATAATCATCTCCTCAAACCCCATTTCACGTGAATGATTTTATTCCTCCAAATCCCTTTATTCCATTATTTTTCTTTGCTGATTTTCCCTAGAGGATGTAATCAACAAATCATTCTTGTATTCTGCTTTTCTTCTGAAGCGTCATTAGATGCATAACTATATACTTGCAAATATCTAGTGAGTAAACCATTTAGCCTCCTCTTTCACAAGCTATATTGCCTATTATGTTGTGTTACTGCATTATATAATATGGATTGCTTAGTTGGTTGGCAGACTGAGTTGCTTCTACCTAGTTTCTAAGAGTGTTTGGAACAGCCATTTTTTCTATCTTATTCATTTCTCCTATCTGAACTCTCCAGCTTTTCACCTGTTATTTTTTTAATAAAACATAGGTCAATATTGAATAATTTTCTTGTAGTCATTGCAAAAGTACATAAAATAATTAATTCTGGCCTCTGCATTTCAATATCCCTAAGATACATTGGAATATTTAGTGAAAGTACAAGTCACAGTCAGCATGTGGACTCTGTGACCCCGCTGTACTTTTGTTTTATCGATTATACTCCACTTTTATCAATGTTGCATTATATGCATCTCTAAATATACCAACTTCATTATATTTCTGATAAAATTAATTTTGGTGTGGGTGATTCTGTATATTATAGCTGCTCATATTTTGAATATATAATTCTATTTTAATTACATAAAGCAAGGTGTTTTTATGATCCTAAGGTGTATATAGTAGATAAGACAACACCCATGTTCTGGGGAGTTTTATTAACTATTGGAGATTACAGGCAAATTAAAAATGATAACACTAAACAGAATATGGTAACTAACCTAGTCATGTAAAAATCCATATCTTTTCATGTCTTTAAATTATATATAAAAACTAACTTGTTCAAGAGGATTTGAAGATATTTTTTAAAAAGGACCCAGAACTCTCTTGAGATCTTATTTGACACATTATTCTAGTTTGGTTATGAACCACTAGTGTCCATGATAGAGAACTCTGAATAATAGAATAAAAATAATAGCTGCCAACTCTGAGTGTTGTATACCAGATACTGTGCTAGGTGCTTTACTTATCTGATTGTATAATTATTCTCTTCATTTTAAAGAAGAGAAAGCATAAGCTCAGAATAAAGTAATTTGTCTAGTCATAAAGATGTTTGAGGCTGTATGAGGGATGGAGACTTATAGTGCTATTTCAGATACACTGTCCCTGTGTGGGAGGAACAAGCAGAAGTGACAGGTATTCCTTTCTCTCTTCTGCTCCGCAGCAACTAGTGATATTCAAGATGGTGAGGTCTCCATAAATTCCAATCTGATATGGAACAGAGACTACTTCCTACACACACTCCTGCAGCTGAACCACAATGGACAAGAAACATAAGCAAGGAATCTCACTGTGTTAAGCTCCTGGGAGATTTATGTTTTTGTTACTACGTTATTTTAATTTATGTAGTGTATTCAATTTTAGAGTTGTCTGATTCTATCACTTACAATACTTTTCTGGGCATTGTGGCATGTGTCTATAGTTCCAGCTACTCAGGAGGCTGAGGCAGGAGGATCACTTGAGCTCAGGAATTTGAGACCAGTGTGGGCAATATAGCAAGACTGTGTCCTTTATAATTATTTTTTAAATAAAGCTTGCAATCTTTACCAACAACCCACCCGTGTATATTTCAAACATGAGATTTACACCTACACCCTAGAAATCTATTTAGTATAATATATGCCTTTCTACCAATCAGACTGCCTTCCCGTTCTTCCTTCTTAGGCTCCTCCCAAGTCTATTCTCTTTTTTATTACTCTAGATCTTAACTGTCCAGGATGGGACTATGGCCCATATGTGTCCACACATGACTAGTGAGTCCTTAAAATATGGTTACATCAAAATTGAAATATGTTGGAAGTATAAATTGTACTCTGGATTTTGAATACTTCGGATAAATATCACATTTTCAAAATTAATTGCATCTTGGGATAACAGATTGTGTATATTTGGTGAAACTAAACATTATTAAAATCAATTTACCCCATTTCTTGTTTTTAGTGTGGCCATTAGAAAAATTGAAGTTACACAGGTGGCTCACATTTGTGGCTTGAGATACATTTTTATTGGGTTACTATAGACACTAGTAGAAGAACATATCCTTTTAAAACATTCATTGAATATCTAAATCAGGTAATGATTGTGTAGACAAGGAAAGCAGTTTTTCTTCTCAACTATCCTAGGTTCTTGGCTGAGGTGTCTATAACAACAGAGAGATAAACAAGAAAAAATATACAAAAACTTGTTTAATATTAGTTTTAAGGGGCACAGAAGCCTTCACAATAAAATGAAAAAAATATTTAAATATGTATATTTTATGCCTGGTTTGATGAAGAGTGGACTGTTTAGAGAAATATTATTGGACAAAGGGTATAATAATAAACTGGGAAAATAGCAAGGCCTGTTCAGAATATTTTCTGAGGCCCATTGTCATCAGAGATAAGATTGTTCTGTCCATGTGTATAGGAAAGCCATCTCTCACTGAGGTCTTATAACCTGCTTCAGGGGAGAAGGGCCTGGGAAAGGCAAGAGGGACTTTCCAGCTTCTGCTATTTTCCCAAGTGCCAAGGTGCTATATTTTGTTTTAGCCTTTCTGGAACTTCATTGCTCCACATCATATTATTCCATTAATTCACGTTGCTCTTTTTTTCTAGAGTGCTTGAGTGTGTGCTAATTTTTTTTAAAATCTGAAACAATTATCCTGTTTCAGTAAGTATAAAGGATTTAAAAATCACAGAATACTTTCCGTATTTCCTATATCTCTCTATAGTATTTTAAGTCTGCTTTGTACAGACCACACATTCTATGAACTATTTTAAATGGTTTTGGCCAGTGAGGTTTCTGAGGAAGATGATGGCAGGCTGGTTTGATTTGTTATTGTTGTATCCATTCCAGGCACTTGCCAAATGCTCCCTGGAATAGACATATCAGACTATGGCAAAACAAACAGCAAAAGGCACTCAAAGTAACCAGGTTTTGAAAATTATCAAGTTCAATTTTTCCAAACTCTTAATGAGAAAACTTACCTGGTCTGCAACTGAACATTAACCAAAGGAAGGAAAACCAAATAAAATGTAGCAAAGCAAACCCCCTACTATATCATGTTGGTTACATTGACTCCTCCTCTCACAGCATTGGTGCTAATCTATAAATAAATACCAGTACTTGGGTTTGAATAAATAGTTTACTCATCCTATGCAAGTTCTTAGACCCATCTTTAGGAAGATCGAAAGATTTTGCCCATACAAGTAAATATTCTGTCATGATTCAAAAAAAAAAAAAAAGAAAGAAAAAGATAATAAACACGGTTTAGGAAAGTGTGGGCTACAGATGACCATCTGTTCTCCAGAGGATGGAAGAAAAGGTGTTAAAAATCATATCAAGGGAAATAGTATGTTTTCACAGTATTGTGATTCTAAAGAGACTGTGGGAAAAGAGACATTGCTGAAGTGTCCAAGGCAGCAGCAATTAACTGTGCCCTAAGGCAGACAGGAGGAGCCTAGCATACAGCAAGCTGGGCTGGTCACAGACCGTGGTGCGCAGTTACTGCACCCTTGCCTGACGCCAAGGATCTGGTGGGGCATGCGGTTTAAAAGCCTAAGATGTTGCTGGATTGTCATTGTCTACACACAATCTGCTTAGCTAAACTCTCTGAATCTTTTTTTAAAATATAAATAAACTATGCCTGTAAGTTTGTGATAAGAATTCTAAACGTGTGTGATTTGTCTCTCAAAAAAATCTTTAATTAACAAATAAAACAAAGTCATTAAGGATCTTGGTGATATGAGTATCTCTCCTAAAAGGGCAATGTATTCCACATAGAAAAAGATACATAACAACAACAACCAAGCACCTCTTTAAAAACTTGCATAGGAAGCATGCTACTGTGAATGCTAATTTGCATATCTACCAGTTGTGACCCTGCTGGGGAATAGGCCCAGAGGCAAAAGCTCACCCTTTCTTCTGACCTTGGCAAAGCTAATCATTCCCTCAGTTCTCATTAGATTTGGAAACTCTTGATCTTAGTTCTTTACAGGGGTAGTGATAGTCAGATTTCTTATCACAAGTTTCTTTCATTAAATTGTTGATAATCTCCTTGTATTACAGGCAGCACTTGTTCATTTTCGTGGTGAGGTGCTCTGGGAGCAGCATAAGGATTAAAACCTTGTGTTACACATTTTATATCTCCAGAATCTAGTGCTGGACATAGAAAACAGTTGCATTTTGATACTGGAATCATTTTGAAAGACTTGCATTAATGTAATCTGCCTACTGATATCAAATAGCCACAAATCAGCATTGACCAGTGTTTCCCCAATACTTCCCTAAACAAGCATATATTTATCCACCCTAGGAGAATGGCATAGTGGTGTCATGTTAATTTGTTAAATGGCAACAGTAATTATTAAGGCAATGTCTTAAATGCACATACAATTTTCAGACAGATTAGAACAAGTACTGTAATGGAGAGAGAAATTCATTCTCAATAAGAGTGTCTTTACAACAGTCATCACTGGGTTTCTTTCTTTCTTCCCTTCTTTCATCTCTTCCTTCCTTCTCTCCTTCCCTCGCTCCCTCCATCCCACCCTTCTTTCCTTTCTTCCTTCATTTCCTTTTCTTCTTTCTTTCACCTGCCCTCCCTCTCTCATTTCCTTTCTTTCTTCTTTTCTTCCTCTCTTCCTCCCTTCTTTCCTTCCTTCAATACATAGGTCTTCTTTTAAACTGGCAAAAATTGAGTGCCCACACCTTCTTCAGAGCTTCAGAGCAGTCAGAGCATTCAGATTTGGAAGAACCATATCTTCTCCAATAAACATCAGAAACAGAAAAGATGGAGACTCTAAATCAGTGAGTGACATACCAAGTACTACAAATGAGAGACAAAAAAGAAGAAGAAGAAGAAGAAGAAGAAGAAGAAGAAGAAGAAGAAGAAGAAGAAGAAGAAGAAGAAGAAGAAGAAGAAGCTGAATTATTTAAAATTGGACAGTACTAAAACATTTGAGACTATGCTGTAGGGAACAATTTTGCTTTGCGTTAGGTGGAAGGATAAATACTTATGTATCCTAAGTGCATGCTTTTCTGTCATGGTAATGACATTCTGAAAACGGGGTACCGCTTTCTTGGGAATAGGAGTACTACTACAACTGCTGACCTACAGAAAATTTCCAAAACATAAAAAGCCTAGGGAAAATTCAGTGCCAGGTGGCAGTAGGATTTCTAGTTAGTGCTCCTCTCAAATGACTGTCACTGCAGGTGAACAGCCACAGCCCCTGGCAGGGATCAGAAGGCCAGCACCAGTGAAAACAGTTGCCAGCATTCTTTTGAGAATCCCTCCTGACTTTAGAATGTACAATTGCAGTTCTCAGACATAGGCAGCTTGAAAGACTGGTTACCATATCTTTTTGTTATTGCTTTAGGAAGTTATAATTTAAATTGTCCTTGTCTCATTGACATTGCTTACTATGGCCTTTTTTTGGTCAATAAGGATTTGTGCTCAGCTGTTCAATTTCTGACTTTGCTGAGGTGTTACACAGGAGATACTAATGTACTTCTCAAGGAGCTTGCAATTAAGTAATTGTTTCTTTAAAAAATATGTTTTAAAGTACATTTGTCAATGATATTTAGTGTATCACAAATGTTGGGCAATCACCAGTTCTATCCTCTAGGTTCAAAACTGTTGTACCCCCCCCCCACAGAAAATACTCTATACTATCATTAAAACATCCCTTCCCTCCCTTCTCCATTCCATAATAAACCTTACTCTACTTTGTTGGGTAGAATTGCCTATTTTGGATATAGCGTCTTTATATTTATAGTAAAATTTCAATATAAAATATTTTGTTCTTGCTTCTTCCACTTAGCATAATATTTTTGTAGCATCATATATTTCATTATATGTATACAACACAATTTGTTTATTCACACATCAATTGGTAGACATTTGGCTTGTTTCCACTTTTTGGCTTGTACACAAATGTTCATATACAATTTTCCTTGTAGAAACATTTTTATTTCTTTTGGGTATATACCTAGAAATGAAATTGCTGAGTCAATTAAAATTCCATTTTTAACTTTTTGAGGACCAAGAATTCCTCTTTACTATAGTTAATGTAGGATAGCCCATTTGTAATTGGAAATAAACTCTGTTGGGTTTTTTTTAAGAAAAATAGAAGGATATGTGAAAATAGGTTTAAGTCAGACTCCTCTGATTTTCAGTTGGGTAATAAGGGATAATCATAGTCAGTAGCATATACCTAATATTGTTTATTTTGTTATTAATTTGAATACATATTATCTCATTCTATATGTATGTCAATTTTTGTGTATTTTGGTATAATACTGAAGGCAGCAACTATAAATTTATAAAAAGAGATACACTTAAATGTACTATAAACAAATGAAGATGAGATATTAAATGATGTTTCAGAAAAGGACAATACAAAATGGATTTAAGAACTAGAGTCAGATTTTTAAAATTCCAGAAACACAGAATGGAATGTCAGTCTTAAGTGCTAAGTTAATAATTATTTTAAATGTAAATTGTCTACATATACCAGTGAAAAGACAGTGATTAGTGGAGTAGATAAAAAATGTGGCTTAACTATATGCTTCTTATAAGAAATGCTCTTCAAATCAAAGGACAAAAGTGGTTGAAAGTAAAAGAATGGTAAATAATTTACCATGTAAATATTAATAAAACAAGCGGAAGTGACTGATTATATTAAAATGTAACTATGTAAACCACACACAGAAAAGAAAATTTGTAGACACAAATTTTAGATAAAAAGATAAAGGGTTGAAATCATAGCATGATGATACACAGTCCTAAATGTATACCAACCAAACAATAGAATCTTAAAGTACATGAAGCAAAAACTGATAGAGGGAAAAAAGAAATAAAAAAATTTACAACCGTCATTAAAGACTTCAACATCTCACTTTTAGGAACTGATAAAAATAGTGGATACATAGCCAACAGGGACATAGAAAAACTAAACAATAAAATCAACCAACAGATATAATTCACATCTGTAGAACATCTATACAATAACAACAAAACTTTCCACATGCCCATGAAATATTCACCAAGATAGACCAAATCCTGGATCATAATACAAACCTCAGAAAATTTAAAATAATTGAAAGCAGAGTGAGTTATTTTCATAATGAAATCATGCTAGAAATGAATAACAGAAAAACAACACAATAATCTCTAAATATGCAAATGCTGACAAACTTGTGTAAATGGATCAGCATTAAAGCTCCAAATGAGATTTTTAAAATGCATAGAACTAAATAAAAATGAAAATATGGTATATCCAAATATGTGGAATGCATGTATTTCAGTGTTGAAAGGGAAAAATAAACATCGAATGCTCACATTAGAAATGAAGAATGACTGAGAATAAATAATTTAAGCTGCTACATCAAGAAATAAAGGAAGAAGATATGATTAAATCAAAAGAAAGCAGAGAAAATAACTAATAAAGATAAAAACAGAAATGAATAAAAATTTAAAAAGAAACATAAAATATAAAATAAATGAAACAAAAATATGATTCTTTCTAATATGATTCTTTAAAAATAAAACAAAGCAGATCAACCTACAGCAAGACTGTCAAAAACATAAAAAGGAAACAAAAAAATCACCAATATCAGAAATCAAATAGAGGACACTACTATAGATTTGGCAACAACTAAAAAGATAATAAGAAAATATCACAAATAACTTTATGCACATAAAATTAGAAAAAAAGTAGATCACTTCCTTAAAAACCACAAAACACCAAAAGTCAATCATGATGAAATTATTTGCATAGTCCTATAAATATTAAGAAACTAAATTTATAACTTAAACATTCTCAAAAAATAAATCTCCAAACAAGTTTTACTAGAGAAATTTGTAAAACATTTAAAAATAAACTAACACCAATTTTCCATAACGTTTTCCAGAAAAGAAGAGAGAATATTTTCAAATTTATCAGTGTTACCAACAGGACAAAGAGAGAAAGAGAGAAACCTTTACTTCTAGTGACTAATTCACTGATTTGTCTATGCCCATGATATATTAGCTTAGTAAATTTAAACCATTTACTGGTTGGACACAGAGTGGAAAAGCCAAGGCTGGTTGCTGCACTAAAACACTGGATAGGATCTCAAGCATACTTGGTGGTGACTCCGTCAATATTATGTATCCAAAGAATAGAATTGTTTAGGGGAACACTGTATCTCTGTTATTTGAAATCTATCTTAGTGAATGAAAATATAGAGTTTTTGTGTTTGTTTGTTTTTTGTTTTTTTTAGTTTTAAAAAGTATTGTACTGGTACAAAAGAGAGAGGACGTATCACAAACTTTTCAGTCAAAATGTAAAAGTTTATTGTATTGAATTTTTGTGTAGGTGTGTCTGTATACAATAAGCACCTCAAATAATTTTGCAAGCTATGACAGGTTTTAATATGTCTGATTCTAAATAATCTTTGTAGATGGTTGTATAATGGTAGAATAACTAGTGTTTAATTAAATGCCAAATGGACAAAACAAACAAAAATCTTGAAAATACACTGGCTTAAATATTGGAAGCATACTGTTCCTTTCCATGATATTGTGACCAAATTCAGCTGGTAGGGAAGCTGGAATGAACACAATCAGTTTAGGAATTGGCTTCTTTCTAACTTGTCACTTCTTTCTAACTTGTCTCTGGACATTGCCTTCATCTACCTAGAAAAGTTGGGATTATTAACCCATTCATATTTAAATCTTAGTTGGAAACATGAGACAAAGTCCAGGGAAAGTGATTTTATGTACATATATGTATGTGCTTGTATTTAAGTTGGTGATAGTGCACACATTTCACCCATCATTTTGTCTAATCTTCCATGAGCTTGACACTGATCTCATAGCCACACCTGGCCAAATAGGAAATATCTATAACTGGGCACCCTACACTCAGAAGAAAGGAAAGAATATTACTGGCTTATTTATTAAGAGTCATTATATAGAGGGTAAATCTGGATACATTAGTGATGTGAATACAGAGTAAGAATTTCATGACTGGGGTACATAGAAAAAACATAGAAATATGATAGACTGAAACCTGACTAAATCATAAGTTCTACAAAGTAAAAAACTAAAATGATCAAGGTAGTTAAAAATAATTAACTAAGATGTTTAAAAAAGTTACTTGAAATATAAGGATTTAAATAGTTAAGAGTGAAAATATAGAAACAGAAATTTTAACCAAAATAAAGCTGGTCTAAGGAAGTTAAAATTAAGAAAAAATAGTTTGAAATTAATTATTGTTACTAGCAAAAAAAAAAAAAAAGAAAAGAAAGGAAATTGTGCATGAAGATGAAATGATCAAATCAGTAGAAAGGTCCAAACAATCCTAAATTCGCATGAGCCTAAGAATATATTTCAAAATATTTAAAGCAGAGTTCAGAGAACTCTGTGTAAATATATGAAATTTCACACTAATCCTTTGGAGATTTAAACATAACTCTTTAGCAATGCTTAGAATAGTAGTAAAGTAAAATACAATAACCAATAAATCATGGGAAATATTTGAATAAAATATTAACCAGTTTTAACCAGCTGATATTTATAGAACACTATATTCAACAATTGTAGAATATAAATTCTTTTTAAGTGCAAATGGAACATTACCCAACAAAGAGTATGTGCAGAAAGAGAAATATATTCTCAAACATTTTTAAGAATTAAAATTGTACAGGAAATTGTTCTAGGACCAATGTATAATTAAATTAACATAAATTACAGCAATATGGTTTGAATAGTTTTAAATATTTCAAAATTAAGCAATACAATTCTAATTAAACCATGAGTCAATGAAGTCATAATGAAAATGTTTTAAATTGAATTAAATAAAATGACATTGCAAAAGCTCCAGTGCTATGTAAATTCAGAAACATTTGTCACTTTAGTGCATACATGAAGAAGGCAGAAAATGTGAATATTAGTGATCTGAGATTTTTTGCTAAGACAATAGAAAAATTAAGAGCAAAATTCAACAAAACATAACAATCGAAGTTAAATACAAAATAAAACAAGCATATGTGAGAGTATTAGTAAACCAAAAAAAGTTCTTTGAAAGTCTTTGAAAAGATTAATAATATTATTAACACTAGCAAGAAAATTTAAATATATAAATTAAAGATAAAACAAAAACTGCCAATAATAGGAACATAAAAATGGAAATTGCTACAATTCTTACATACTAAAAATGTAATAAGAAAAAATTATGAACTATTTATATTAATAAATATGGCAATTTACATGTAGAAACAAATACCTTAAAATATGTAACCAAAATTGACACAAGAAGAAATTTAAAAAACTAGATAGTCTTATTGTTGAAAAACATTCAATCCATAATTTAAAACCTTCCCAGAAGGAAAAAGTCATGTTTTACTAATGAATTTTTATATACATTTAAAATATGAAATCATATTACTACTATACAAACTATTTAAGAGACCACATCAGTTCACACTTTCTAGTTTGTTTTATGAGGGTATAGTAGTCCAATTGCCAACATTTTATAATGACATTACTAAGAAAAACAAACAATAATTAAAAATTTTCAGTAAACATAGATGCAAAATCATATATATATATAAAACCACGTTGAGGAAAAAGAGAAAAAAGTATATTGTTATTTCAATGCATGTAGATAACTCATTTGATAAAACTAAAAACTATTCTAAAAAATTAACATAAACTAGAACTAAAACACATCATTAAATTGATGAAGAGTATCATTTTTTAAAAAAACTATGCTAAATATAACCAAGTGTTGAATACTGTATACTTTCCTTCTGAAATTTTTTCCAATGAACAAAACAAGGATGTCCTTTATAATCACTCATTCAAATTATACAAGAAGAATTAGTGTTGATATTAAAAAGAGAACACAAGTAACATTTTAAATATGAGGAATAAAACACTAAAAATGTCTTTATTTAATAAAGCATAAGGGTGTATTGAGAAAATATAGAAAAATCTATAAGCAAATTTTTAGAATTAATAACTGTGAGTTTAGCAAGTCTGATGAATAATTAATTACACAATGGTTATATATATTATATATATAAATATAAGACAAATACACATATATCTATAAACACAAAAAACAAGTATTAAAGAGTGTAAAATAGTTTTTTGCAATAAAATAAAAAAGCAACATAAATAACTAGGAAGAAATCAAACAAAATATGAGGAAGACCTTTATAATGAAAACTACAAAACATAGGTGAAATCTCATTTAAAATTTTAAAAATTTAAAATGTGAGGCCTAAGTCAATGATGTGCTATAACAAATTTATTAATTCAAAGAGTTAATATTAATATTTTACTTCTACTCAAATTTTCGTGTGTGTGTGTGTGTATGTGTGTATTATATATTTTTTCAGTGAAATACCAGTCAATATCTCAGCAAGATATTTGTTTTCCTGGTGGAAATTTGAAATGTGTTCTAAAATTAATATGTAATTTCAAAATGTCTAGAAAATCCAAAATGATCTTGAAGAGGTAGAACAAAGGTGGAGAAATTGATCAACCAAATTTCAAGATTTATTTATACAAAGTTACAGCAACTTAGGTAGTATGGCATTGGATCAAGGACAAACAGAGCAACAGAGCAAAATATAAAATTTCAATGTGGAATAGTCATTTTATATGAAATGCCACATTCATTGACTATCTATATGAAATTTAGAAATAATGTATGTTGCCTTTATCATTGTACCATATATGAAAATCAATTATAAATGGAACCTTGACTTAAATAAGAAAAATAAGAGAATACATATTTGTGTATGTATTTTGTCTATATAGCTATTATAGATATGCAAATATATTCACATGTATGTGACATATATACTCAATATATATGCATATATAATGCATATGTATACATATATGTCTGTGTGTGTAATTCTCTACATATTTTTGTTTCGTTCAAAGATTCTGATTTATTTTTACCAGTGTGTGAGAGTTGTTTATAATATTGCAGATACTTATACAAATTTGGATACTGTACAGAACTTAAATATATCTAAGATATACAAAGAAGTTTCTAAGAAAATTTTGAAAAGACATTTTACAAAAGAGGATATTCAGTAGATTAAGGCACATATGAATATCTGTTCAAAGTTACTACACATCAGATAAATGAAAGTCCAAGAAAAGATATGATACGCCTAAGACAAATACCAGAATAGCTAAAAATAAAGATTGCCAATATCAAATGCTGATGAAGATGCAAAACCACCACAGCGGGCAAAATTTGGTAGTACAAGCACAAATTGTTAAACCTAAGAACTGTATTCCCTATGACCCAGCGATTTTACTCCTACTTATACAAGCAGGAAAATAATTGTGTATGAGCAATTGCAAGAATGTACAAAAAAGTTAATTTACTCATAATAGGTCCATACTTGAAAAGTTCCAAACTTTCTTAAACAGTATCAAAGTTAAATAGAATACAGTATATTCATATAAAAGAATACTATACTGTAATTAAAATAAAGAATGAAGTAAATTTCCTTTTGAATTTTGAGTTTTTCAACTTTATAGAATGCTTTTTTTGCATGCATCGATATATTTTTATGATTTTTTCCTTTGTTACCTTCATGTAGTAACTTTTAAAAAACTTTTTGATGTCAATTTTGTTCATTGCATAAATGCCACGTATTATGAAACATTTTTGTTATAAATTGTTGGATTCTATTTGCTCATTTTTTATACACAGTTACATAGATGAATCTTACAGACATTATGTTGAGCAGAAGAAGCCAGATATAAAAGATTAAATGCTGCGCAATCTTGTTTACATGAGCTTTAGGAACAGGTCAAAATAATTAATTGCAATAGGGATCAGAAGAACATTTATCTCTGAAAGAGAAGTAAAAAGAATCTTTTGAGGATACTTGAATAAGCTATATTTTTATCTGGGTTATGATTGCATTGCTATACAATTTATAGAAACGCGTTGCACTCTTACCTTAAAATTACACCACTTTGAGTACTTCACTCAGTAATTGTTTAGACAAAAATAATTAACTCAGCATGCCTGTGTTTCTCAGAACTTGTACATTCCAAAGACAGGCCTGTCTTTAGGAATGGCCCTTGATGCACTTTTGAGAGATGACTTCTGAGCACTAGGAATACTCTGCTTGATAAAATATTTTTCATATGCCTCAGGTATTGGGCAGTACTGTACCAACTTGATCAAATAAGTTTACCTAACACTGTGACTTCTGGTGAATGTCTATTCTTGCTCTGAGTTTGGGGGTTAGGTGACTGGAGCCTGAGAACAGATGTCAATCATGAGGGTGCTACATGCTAATGTGACTGCCCCCTATAGAAACCTTGCACAACAAAACTTGGCTGATTTTCTTGGTTGATCTTGCATGAACAATGATTTTTGGGAAAACCATTGGAGACATTAGGAAACTTAGGCCCAGTTTTTCCTGAACTTTGCCCATGTGCTTTGTTTTTTTCCCCCTTTGTTGATTTTGGTCTGTGTCTTTTTGCTGTAATAAATTGTAACCCTGTAATCCTGAGTATAATAGCTTTTTTTGCATCCTGTACATTTTTCTATTATATTACTAAAGTTGAAGGTGGTCTTTGGGTCCCTGTTACAACTGCCATGCTTACTTAATAAAAAGAAAAAGAAAGAAAGAAAGAGAGAGAGAGAGAGGGAGGGGGGAGGGAGGGAGGAGAGAGAGAGAGAGATAGGGAGAGAGAGAGAGAAAGAAAAAATAATTTTAGAAGGATATGCTAGAGAATTAAGGAATCTGTACATAGTGGCTGAGCCTCTAGTACAAGCTACACAGGTGGCTGAAGCGGCAGAATTGTTTAAGCCCAGGAGTTTGAGGATGCCAGCCTGGGTAACATAGAAAGACATCATTTCAAATAAAAAAAAAATGTATTTATGTATTTTGGTAGTTAATTTCCATAGATTAAAGATCTATGCAGCCCATCGTGCTGCATAGAAGTGAACCAAGTGTTCAACTTATCTAGAAAGGAAGAAATGACTCTAAAAGGACAGAAGATAACAGTTGTTATGATTAAAGAATTTGATTTAGAGCTTATTTTACTATCAGTTATTTATTCATAGAAAGTCTGTTTTGTTCTTAGCAGAATACAATTTACAGTCATCCTTTGATATCATGGGGGGATCAGTTACAGGACACACACACACACACACACACACACACACACACACACACACCACAGATAGCAAAACCCGCGTATGTTTGAGTTCCACAGTTGGCTCTAAAAAACCACCTATAAGAAGATTTGGCCCTCTCTATTCACTGGTTTTGTTTCCCCTGAATGCTATATTTTCCACCCAACATTTGGTTGTGAATGCAAAACTCTATATAGTCAACTGTACTTATTGAAAAAATTCACGTATACACGGACCTATGCAGTTCAATCCTATGGTTGTTCAAGAGTCAGCTAAATATATTTGAGCAAATACACACACAAATATATAGGGCTATAACTGAAATATCAAAAGCTATGGAGACACAAAGAAGATGCATCTAGTTCTATGAAGAAAGCAGAAAAGAGATTATTAGAAAAATAGTTGATGATGTATGTATATTGGTTCTGTTTTTCTCTTGATAATGTATAGATGAGCCACAAAGAATCCTGGAAGTGAGATCCATTTATCAGTGACTGTTAATAAGGAAAGTGTGTACACAGTAGCTTTAAACAACATATGTTTTGCCATAAACATATGGTGCTTATGATGATGGCAACTTAGATAATAAAATAAGAGGGTAGAATGAACAGAGAGAAGTGATACTTAATTTTTCATATCAATATGGTAGAAAAGGCATTTCAATAGTGTCCAGGTATACCTCATTATACTTCATTCAGATATGAGAGTGGTGTGGTACAAAAATATTACTACACAAAGCAATCTGAAATACTAATATGCTTGTTTACAAAGTTAAATATGTATATATAAAATCAGAACAAACAAAAAACATTTTACAAAAAAGGAAAAAATATACACTTTTCAACATCATATTATTTCATAACTTTCCAGAACTGTAGGCAGTGGAGACATAAATTTAAACAAGATCAACATGGTCCCTCCCTTCACAAAATTTACAATGGAGAAGACGGAAAACTTAAAAAGCAATTTTAATACATTATGTGTCATTGTATTAGAAGTACTCTAACTCCTGTCAACTGGGAATAATTACAACTATTACCAAAATATGTAGCAGTAAAAGAAAGCAATTATCAAAACTAACATAAATAGGACATAAGTCCCCAGGAAATATTTCAGAAGACTAAACACTAAAAATGGGGCTTATTCTATGATTATATTCAATTTTTTCATTTCATCCATATGCCTTATATATATTTTAAAGCAGGAAGGTCAATGAGCCTTCCCTGGAGAGTTCTGGCTAAGCTCTGTTTGCACATATCATCAGAGAGGCAAGGCTGTCATGCAGATGGCCCCCTGGTCTGGGCAGCTTGATGAAAGTGCCTTTATGTTCCTAATTAACAAGCAAGCAACTGTGCCAATTGCTTTGATACATTTGAAACCTTCTGTTCTCAGACTTTTGATGAGCTGTTTATTCAGGAGCAGTACCTGCTTGCTTATTGGCCCCAGCATACCACTCCTAAAGAACAGAGATATAGTGAGATTGATAAGGATTCCTCTGCACCAAGAGATCATCAAGAAGTATTAGTCATATTCAGGTAATCCACTGTGAATCTTGTTGATGGAAAGATAAAGTTTATGACTGTAGAGTACAAATATTCCTTGTCAGTAATTCAATAGATCTAGAGTTCACAGTTTAGTAAAGAACTGCCACATCAACTTGCTCTTTGATTCTGGGAGTTTCCAAATCTGTGGCAGTGTTTTAAGAAGCAAGGTTTCCGGGATCTTTACTCAACTCTTAAAAAGATTAGTGGTAAATTAGATACTGGCATAGAGAGTCAATTAGAACATCAAATGATACTAGAATAATAAATGTTAAAGTGTATTCCAAATTACATTTAGCATGCAAAAAAAATAAGTTAATGAAACCCAAAGGCCCAGACAACTTTTGTGCATATAATTGTATGAAATGTAATGGGAGGGGCAAATGTTAGGAGCTATTAAAAATTTTCCTTGACTGAGCATAATGTAGATAGTGTCAAGGGCATGTGGTAAAAATCACTATTTTTTTGATGTATGAGTGCATCAAATTTAAGGAATGATATTATAATATTTGGAAAAGCTCTTTGCATATTGGAAAGTCAAAGTTCTGCATCAGAACTAGTGGGTATGATGAAGAAATTATGCTAATAACTAACCCTAAACAGATGTCACAATAGGCAATTTTTAAAATCTTAATTAAGGATAGGTTTAAATTAAGATATCTCAATGTTGGCACTACTGACATTTGGCCTGTGTAATTCTTTATTGTTTGAGACTCTCCTGTGTACTCAATGGTGCTTAGCAGAATTACTGTCCTCTACTCAGTAGGTACTAGTAGTACCCCTCTAAGTTGTAACAATCAACAATGTCTCATGACATTGCCAACTGTATCTGAAGGCAAAATTTCTTAGAGCTGGGAACAAAGTTTTAATTAGAGACAAAGTGCTTCCAGACAAGATCGTGTAGGACTGTCTTTGCCTGCTTCTTCCCTATAAGTACATTGCTAAACTCCATAAGTGACTTAATAGACAACCAAAGAAGAATTATGAATTGTAGTAAGAGGAAGGTAAACTGTAAAAAGTCTAGATCTGTAGGAAACATAGAAGCACAGTTCCTAAAAAACAAAACAAAACAAAACAAACAAACAAAAAACAAAGCTATCCAGAAAAAAAGACAATCCAAGCCCACTGCTTTCCAGCACGAGATCAAGCAGCCAAATGTGGGTCAGGTAAACTAATTTCTTGCCAAGATACAGCAAGAGTTCTTCCAACAGCATGAAGTTACCTTATGAAAAAACTAGCAAAGGGAATCATTGATCCAAATGCCATGCTGACAATAAGAGGCCAGGGAAAGAGCTCCCATTCTCTAATAAAGCTGAGATTCAACTGACCTCATCCAGAGACATTGCATAGCTTGCATACACCAGGCATCAGCAATTATTCCTGTCACAACAAGCACATGGTTAATATTGCAATACAGATATTAGGGGATAGAAGATGCAAATTTGAGAATAGTTTAATAGAATTTACCCAATCTGAAAAAAGAGAAATAAAAAATATAGCAAAAGGTGAAAAAAAAAAAACAGGGCTTTTGTTATTGTGTTTGTATCCTCAGAATCATTCTGAAGGATATGGAGATGAGAGAGTGTGGCTGAAAGAGTAGTCAAAGAGATAACGACTAAAAACTTCCCAAATTTGTTGAAAGACATAAACCCACATATTCAAAAAATTGCAAACTGTAACAGGATACACTCATAGAAATCTACTCCATAATCAAATTTCTGAAAATGAAAGACAATGAAAATAATCTTGAAAGATGTCAGAAAACAATGACAGGTTACCCACAGAGGGACGGCTATTCAAATAATAGCAAATTTTTCATCTGAAACCAAGGAAGTCATAAAGAAGAGCCATAGCATTTTTCAAGTGCTGAAAGAACTGTCAACAGTGAATTTGATATCTGGGAATCTATCCTTTAGAAATGAATGGAAAATGACATTCTTCACAAGAAGGAAAACTCAGAATTTTTCACTCTCAGGTCTACCCTATAAAAAAGACTTATGGGAAGTTCTTCACACAGAGAGGAGATTTTAAAGTGATGAAAAATTTTGTAGTATCAAGAAGGAAAAAGAAAAACAGAAAGAGCAGAAATATTGGTAAATATAAAATAGCGATAAACTTTTATTTTAAACATAGAAGGGTGGAAGCATTTTTCAAAAGCATAATGTAGAGAAAATTTGAAGAATGAGATGTGTCAGAACTAAAAATGTCTTTTTGTAGACGCTATAACAAATATTCTGACATTTTGAGAACATAAATTATTTATTTGCATACAATGAATTCAAGTAAAGAGATCATTGGACTTGTTATTTCAAGGAAGAATTGAATGAGCCAGAGTTAACCAGCAGAAGACTCCACTGAAATTCCAAAGCATTAACCATTATGAATTTAGAGATTAAAAATAATTTAGAGATTAAAAATTAGCGGGGTGTGGTAGTATGTGCCTGTAAATCCGGCTACTTGGAAGGCTGAAGCAGAAAGATCGCCTGAGTTTAGCAGGTCGACGCTGGGGTGGCCATGAGCAAGTCACTGCCCTCCAGACTGTGCGACAGAGTGAAACTCCAATGCAGTAATAATAGTAATAATAATAATAATAATATAATAATAATAATAATATTGGCATCATGTTTTTTTTCATTCTCATGTTCCAGAGATTTTATATATATAAAATCTCTGGGGCATGAAAATCAAAACATATATATCCTCGTGTGTGTATATACACACAAGGATCCTGCTTTTTATTGTTGCTCAGCCTAAGATAGTAGTGGTTTATAAAATGAAAGAATTTGAAATTTAGATATATATTTCTGAGCCAATGAAGGCTTCTCAGGCTTTCTTCCACTTTCTGTTTGATAACCCAGGAGGGCTTTTCTACTATGTTGCTTTGGGCTTAGTTCAGACAATGGGGAACCCTGATAGGAGTTTATGGAGCACAGGGAAAAAACTTAGGGTGATCCTTCCTCCTTCTTTGCCTTGGGTGGTCTCTCTGGCAGGCTCTTCCCTTGTGTCTCCTCTTATTTGTAGCTAACTGTGCATCTTTTCATGCTACCAGCTTACTTTGGGTGACCTTGGACACAAGGATCCTGTTTTTTATTGTTGTTAAGTCTAAGATAGTAGTGGTTTCCTGATGTTGCTACACTCCAGATTACCAATAGTCCCATTTGACTCTCAGATGCTGGATTACCACCCTGTGCTCTATTTGACTATCAGATGCTTTTTCGCCTAAAAAACTAATTCTCTAAATTTCCTATCTTGTAGACACTTGGATTGATTTTTGTTTTCCTAGTTAGACCCTGACAGTTGCACCTTAATACCTCGAATCAGGAGCTGAATGGGTCCCTAGAGGTCACCTAGTTCACATCGATTCTATAGGATACAATACATAATTATGATTTTTGGTTGTTTTTCTTTTGACAAACATTCAAATAAAAGTCAAAATGAATACACATACATTTTAAAGTAAGAAAAAGTAAAAGAACATGACCTACTATTTTCCCATGCTTGGATAAAGTTAGCTCTCAAAGCCCACATTAAGATGCCTTGACTGAAGAAACTCATTCTATTCCAGGATCCAGGAATTCTGATTCATAGAACGTCCACATCAAATTTTCTCTAAGGGTTATAGAGTGTTTTCATCACCTAAGACCACCTCATATCCACTCTAAGACTCTATCTCATCTCAGATTGTGTGACTTCAACAAAGACAATAGAGATTCTGGCTGGGTGCATCGGCTCATGCCTATAATCCAGCATTTTGGAAGATCAAGGTGAGACTTCCTGAGTTCACAGGTTCGGACTAGGCTGGGCAACTTGGCAAGACCTCTCATCTCAACAATAAATCAAAAAATTAAACAGGCACAGTGGCGCATGCCTGAAGTTCCAGCTACTTGCAAGACTGAGGTGGAAGGATTGCCTGAGCCCAGCAGATCCAGGCTACGGTGGCCTTGAGCGTAACACCGCCCTCCAGCCTAGGCAATAGAGTGAGACTCCAACTCAAAAAACAAAACAAAGCAACAACAACAACAAAAACAAAGACAATAGAGATTCTTTGTTAATATGAATCAATTGATGTCTAAAACGAATACTACTCCTTTTTATAGTATTAATTTACAAAGTAGATGAATTATAACTTTAAGGTTTAAAAATATTCATAAACAAGTTACTTTGAAAACTAGGAAAAAATAAATAAACCTAACCCTATGCAGCTTTTCATGCCACCAGCTTAATTTGGGTGACCTTGGACACAAGGATCCTGTTTTTTATTTTTGCTGAGCCTAAGATAGTAGTGATTTATAAACTAAATGAAAAGAAAAAACGGACATAAGCCAAAGCATATGGTATGAATACCTGTCATACTGAGACAGAGAGCTGATAAAAGTAGTAGTAAATCTATTAAATCAGTATGCCTGGGGTATTTATAGCATAGGTTTGTGGAAAGGTCTTGGTGAAAGATATACATTTAGAAAACTAAGAAATGTAATAATGTTTTAAAAACAACATGTTAATGCTAGGATGATCAAGATGAATGGTACATCATACAGAGCAGAATAGCTTTTGATATGTTTACAAATCTATTCATCTCTGTGTTGCAGATTTTGAGATATGAAATTTAAAAAAATTAAATAGCAGTTAAAACAGGTATATGAGGGAGAGCCCCCAGAACCCTGGAACTTATTTATAAAAATATGTGTATTTATTCTTACATGTTTAAACTTCATTTACCTTCAAAGTATTCCCGTTTGATGCAATACACTTAGCCAGATGCTTTATCCTCTGCTCAAAACAGTTTTCAGACTCATCAGTTTGGATGTCTTTTAGTGCTTCTGCCATTTTTTACTTCACCTCTGCCACATTGTCAGAATGTTTCCCTTTGAGGACTTTTTTCATCCCGGGAAACAAAACAAAGTTGCTTGGGTTGAAAGCAGGTACATAGGGAGGGTAGGGCACGGGAGTTATGCCATTTTTGGTCAAAAACTGCAGGTGTGCTCATAAATCACCTATCATGAAATGGGCAAACATGTTGAAAAGAATCACCAAAAAAATTTATTCAAGCTGAATGCAGCCTCTCATAACAATGTTAGCTGATACACTGATGCCTATTGGGGGAAGCCTGTACTACAAGGGTCCTGTCCTCCAAAAAATAATTTCAGCTTTGTTTGGCTCTCCCCTGTTAATTTCATCAGTAAATTCTCTAGTGAGTTCTAATTTCTCTCTTCTCACATCGTCTTAAGGACTTCTCATTATCTTTTATTACTATTTCTCATCCCCTTTCTCCTGTATTGCAAACGCTAGTTCGTTTTTGTTAGTATTTGACTGATTGATTCCTTATTTTGAAAAACTCAAAATCCCTTCTATGAACACACATTCCCATACAGCTACTAGCTACTGTTCTAGTTCTGTGCTTCCAGTCACAGGCAAATATTATTGAAGACATTTGTTTCAATTGCTGTCCCCATTTCCTCAACTTCTGTTGACTCTGCAACTGACTATAGTCTAGATTCTTTCTCTGACACTTTAATTAAACTGAATGTGGAAGATTATAACTATCTCTTTATTACTAAATTTATTGGCTGTCCCAGTGGTCCCATCTTACTCAAAGTTTGGAAGCATTTTCTTGTGTTGACCCATCTCTAACTTCTAAAATGCTTTGCCTTTGGTTTTAATATGATACTCTCCTTAAATCTTTGAGTGGTTTTTGTTTGTTTCTGCACATATCTTCTCTTTTTAAAATAATAATTCATTTTATTTTTTATTCAAATGGTACATGTACTTGTTACAAGGGTATATTGCATCATGGTAGAGACTGGGCTTCTGATGTACCCATCACCTAAGTATTAAATCTTATACTCAATAGATATTTTTTCAACCCTCTCTCCCCATTCATCTTCCCCCACTTTGGAGTACCCAGTGTCTATTATCTCCATTATTATGTCCACAAGTGCTCATTCCTTCATTCCCTCTTATATATGGGAAGATGCAGTATTTGATTTTCTGCTTCGGGATTAGTTCACATAGAATAACGACCTCTAGCTTCATCCATGCTGCTGCAAAGGACATAATTTAATTTTTTAGAAATGCATAGTATCCCATAGTGTATATATGCTACATTTTTTTTTTTTTTTGAGTCGGAGTCTCACTCTGTCGCCCATACTGGAGTGCAGTGGCCGCTCCTGGCCACCGCAGCCTCCACCTGCTGGGCTCCGGCGATCCTTCCACCTCAGCCTTCCAAGTAGCTGGAACTACAGGCGCGCGCTACCATGCCCAGCTAATTTTTTTAATTTATTGTAGAGATGAGGTCTCGCTTGCCCAGGCGGTTCTCGAACCCGCGGACTCAGGCAATCCACTCACCTCAGCCTCCCAAGGCGCGGGATTACAGGCTGAGCCACCGAGCCCGACTCACATTTTCTTTATCCAATCAACTACTAGTGGGCCCTTAAGTTGGTTCCAGACATTGCTATTGTGAATAGAGCTGTGATAAACATATGAGCGCCGGTGTATTTTTATACGGTATTTTTTTTCCCTTTTCCTCTTCTTTTTTGAATTTTAGATTCAGAGGGTACACATGATATTTGCTACACAGACATATTGTGAAGTAGTGGTGATTGAGTCTAGGGTGGCCCATTCTTCAGACTGTAAACATTGTGCCACACAGGTAGTTTCTGAACCCTAACCCTCTTTCCCGCCTCCCCCCTTATTGTTGTCCCCAGTGTTAGCTCCCACATATGATTTCTTTGGGTAGATACCCAGTAATGGGATTGCTGGGTCTATTTTTAGTTTTTTTTACATATCTCCATAATACTTTCCATAGAGGTTGAGCTTAGTTACATTTCCACCAAGAATGTATATGCATTTCCTTTTCTCAACATCTTTTCCAGAATTTCATTTTTGAATTTTTAATAATAATAACTTGACTAGTTTAAAATGATATTTCAGTGTGCTTTTATATTGCATTTCTCTGATGATTAACAATGTTGGACATCTCTTCATGTGTTTATTGGCCACGTTTTTTCTTTTGAGAAATGTCTGTTTATGTCCTTTGTTCAGTTTTTAATGGGGTTCTTTATTTTTTCTTGTTGTGTTGAGTTCCTTGTCAATTATGTATATTAGTTCTTTTGCTGAGGCATAATTTGAAATATTTTCTCCCATTCTATAGGTTGTCTATTTATTCTGTTGATTTTTTATTTTGATGTGCAGAAACTTTTTAGTTTAACTAAGTCTCTTTTGTCTGTTTTTTGTTTTTTTCTGCACTTGCTTTTGGGATCTGTCATAAACTTTTTGCCTAGGCTGATGTCCACATAAGTTTTTGTCCTAGGTTTTTATTCTAGGATTTTTATAGTTCCATGTCTTATGTTTTGATCTTTAACCCAGCAGTCCTCAAACTTTTTGGCATCAGGGACCGGTTTCATGGAAGATAGTTTTTCCACAACAGTGGGTCGGGGGAGGTGCAGTCAAGCCTCAGCTCCACTTCAGATCATCAGGCATTAGATTCTTATAAAGAGTGTGCAGCCTAGATCCCTCTCATGCACAGTTCACATGTTCACACTCTTATGAAAATCGAATGCCAGTGTTGATATGACAGAAGGCGGAGCTCCACTCACCCTCTGCTGACCTCCTCTCGTGTGGTTTTAATCCATCCTGAGTTAATTTTTGTATATGGTTAGAGAGAAGGCATCCAGTTTTATTCTTCTGCATATGGCCAGCCAGTTTTCCCAGTACCATTTATTGATAGTGTGTCCTTTCTGCATTGTTTAACTTTGTTGACTTTATCAAAGATCAGTTGGTTGTAGACATGTGGCTTTATTCAGGGTTATCTATTCTGTCCCATTGATCTATTGTCTATTTTTGTACGAGTTTCTGCTGTTTTCGTTACTATAGCCCAGTGGTGTAATTTGAAGTCAGGCAATGTGATGCCAAAGTTTTGTTCTTTTTGCTTAGGAGTGCTTTGAGTATTCAAGGTTTTTGTTTTTTCATATGAGCTTTCAAATTGTTATTTTTAGTCCTGCAAAAAGTGACATTGGTAATTTCATAGTGATTGTGTTGGATCTGCAGATTGCTTTGAGAAAAATGATCATTTTAACAATATTTATTCTTCCAATTCACAAGCATGGGATGTTTTTCCAGTTCTTTGTGTCATCTACATTTTATTTCATTAGTATCTTATAGTTCTTATTGTAAAGATCTTTCACCTCCTTGGTTAAATATACTCCTAGGGTGTGTGTGTGTGTTTGTGTGTGTGTGTGTGTGTGTGTGTGTGTGTGTGTGTGTGTGTGTGTGTGTGTCTATCATGAATGGAATTGAGTTCTTAATTTGGTTCACAGTTTCAGTATCATTACTGTACAGAAATGCTATTGATTTTTGTACATTAATATTGTACCCTGAGCCGGGCTCGGTGGCTCAGCCTGTAATCCCGCGCCTTGGGAGGCTGAGGTGACTGGATTGCCTGAGCCCGCGGGTTCAAGACCCTCCTGGGCAGGCGAAACCTCATCTCTACAATAAATCTAAAAAATTAGCCGGGCGTGGTAGCGCGCTCCTGTAATTCCGGCTACTCGGAAGGCTGAGGCGGAAGGATCGCCGGAGCCCAGCAGGTCGAGGCTGCGGTGGCCGGGAGCGGCCGCTGCACTCCAGTCTGGGCGATCGAGTGGGACTCCAACTCAAAAAAAAAA
>CAUYQG010219157.1:0-60436 GCA_963574415.1 Tarsius wallacei | reverse complement strand
AACACCAAAATCCTAACTTTAGTGGAAGAATCCAAATCACCAAAATACAAGCCAAAATATGGGACATAGAAGAAAAAAATATCATGGAAAGCATGTACAAAACAAAAAACTGGTTCTTTGAAAGAATTAACAAGATTGATCACATCCTTGACCATAAATCAAGCATAAACAAATTCCATAAGGTTGAAGTATTGCCTTGCACCTTCTCAGACCACAGTGGAATAAAAATAGATGTCAACACCAACAAAATTTCTCCAAAGCCCACAAAGACACGAACACTAAACAGCATGATGCTGAACGACTACTGGTTCAACACTAAAATCAAAGCAGAAATTAAAAGATTCCTGGAAACAAATGAAAATGAGAAACATCTTACTAAAACCTCTGGGATAACGTGAAATCAGTTCTAAGGGAGGAATTTATATCTCTATGAGCACACATCAAGAAAAGGAATATTACAAGTTCAGAGCCTAACAAATCACCTAAGAGAGCTTGAAAGAGAAGAACACCAAAATCCTAACTTTAGTGGAAGAATCCAAATCACCAAAATACAAGCCAAAATATGGGACATAGAAGAAAAAAATATCATGGAAAGCATGTACAAAACAAAAAACTGGTTCTTTGAAAGAATTAACAAGATTGATGGCCCCCAAGGCAGAATGACCTTAAAAAGAGAGAAAACGTCCAAATTAACACAATCAGAAATAGAATTGATCAAATTACAAATGACTACTAAGAAATACAAAAGATTATCAGAGATTACTATGCACACTTATATGGAAACAAACTTGATAACCTAAATGCAATGGAGTACTTTTTGTTATAACACAACCTCCCTTGGTTGACACAAGAAGACACTGAGATACTAAATAAACCAATAACAACTCAGGAAATTGACTTGGTTATAAGAAAACTACCTACAAAAAAAAAGTCCTGGACTGGATGGCTTTCCAGCAGAATTCTACAAAATGTACAAGGAGGAGCTGATACCATACCCAATAAAAGTATTCCAGGTAATTGAAAAAGATGGAATTCTCCCCAAATCACTTCACGAAGCTAACATCACACGGATACCCAAACTGGGTAAAGATCCAACAAAAAAAGAGAACTACAGGCAATATCCCTTATGAACATAGATGCAAAAATCATCAACAAGATTCTAAAAAATTGGATCCAAAAACACATCTCAAAAATCTTCCACCATGACCAAGTAGGCTTCGTCCCTAGGATGCATGGCTGGATCAATATCTGCAAGACAATAAGTATAATTACATACGTCAACAGATGTAAAAACAGCAACCACATGATTATATCATTAGATGCAGAAAAAGCTGTTGATAAAATCCAGCATACTTTCTTGATAGAAAACCCTCAAACACCAAGGTATAGAAGGAACATACCTCAAAACAGGAAGTACCATCTATGCTAAACCCACAGCTAGTATATTGCTAAATGGACAGAAACTGAAACATTTCCCATGAAAACTGGAACAAGACAATGCTGCCCACTCTCACCCCTCTTGATCAACATTGTGTTGGAAGTCCTAGCCAGGCAAATTAGATAAGAGAAGGAATCAGGGGTATCCAACTGGGGAAAGAGGAAATTAAGTTATCCCTCTTTCTGACGATACTATCCAACAACTCGAAAATCCAAAAGAATCTGTCAAAAACCTGCTTGCACCAATAAAGGACTTTAGAAAAGTCTTGGGGTACAAAATAAATGTGAAAAAGACAGTTGTATTTTTACACACCAACAAACAGTCGGAGAAGCAGATAAAAAGAAAAGTACATTCCCATTCACAATAACCACAAAATAAATGAAATAACTTAGCATCTTCCTAACCAGAGAAGTGAAAGACCTCTACAATGAGAATTACAAAACACTGCTCAAAGAAATCCAAGAAGACACAAACAAATAGAACAATATTCCATGCTCACGGATAGGAGCAATCAACATTGTTGAGATGTTCATCCTACAAAAGACAATATACAGATTCAATGCAATACCCATTAAATTACCAACATAATTTTTCTCAGACTTGGAAATGACAATACATAAATTCATATGGAAACACAAATGACCATGAAGCCAAAACAATCCTTAGCAAAAGAAACAAAGCGGGAGATATCACACTTCCAGACTTCAAACTTTGCTATAAGGCTACAGTAATTAAAACAGCCTGGTATTGGTACAAGAACAGGCACATAGACCAATGGAACGGGATACAGATTCCGGAAGCAAAGCCTCAAATTTCTCAAACAACTCTTCTTTGACAAATTCTCCAACAACCACTGGGGAGAGGAGAACCTATTCAGTAAATGGTGATGGGAAAACTGGCTGATCACATGCAGAAGATTGAAACAGGACCTCTACCTATCACAATACACACACACAAAAAAACTCTAAATGGATCAAAGACCTAAACATAAAACCTCAAACTATAAGAATCTTAGAAAATGCAGGAGACACTCTTATGGAAATTGAAACTGGCAGCCAATTCCTTATCAAATCCCTATAATGCCCATACCATAAGAAATAAGATAGACAAGTAGGACCACAACAAACTGAAGAGCTTCTGCAAAGCAAAAGAAACCATCAAGAGATCTGGGAGACAGTCCGCAGAATGGGAGAAAATATTTGCCAACTGTATATATGACAAAGACCTAACAGCTAGGATCTACAAGGAAGTCAAATGCACCAAAAGGAAAAAAAAACAAAACAACAAAACAGCTCCATCAAAAAGTGGGCAAAAGACATGAATAGACATTTCTCAAAAGAAGATATACAAGCAGTCAACAGACACATGTAAAAGTGCTCAGCCTCATTCATCATCAGATAAATGCAAATCAAAACCACATTGAGATACCACCTAACCCCAGTAAGAATGGGCACCATTAAGGAAAACAAAAACAAAAACAAAAAACAGATGCTGGTGAGGATGTGGTTAAAAAAGAACACTGCTACACTGCTGGTGGGAATGCAAACTAGTGCAATCTCTTTGAAAGATAGTGTGGTGATTTCTGAAAGAACTAGAAATTGACCTTCCATATGACCCAGCAATCCCCCCTGGTAATATTCCCAGAGGAACTCAAATCATTCTACAAAAAAGATACCTACTCACGTATGTTTGTTGCAGCTCTATTTACAATAGCAAAAACATGGAACCAACCGTGTTATCCACTGAAGGTGGCCTGGATAAAAAAATTTTGGTACATATGCACGATGGAATATTATGCAGGCATAAAGAAGGACATACATATGTACTTCACAGCAACTTGGATGGATTTAGAGTCTATCATACTCAGTGATCTATCACAGAAACAAACAACAGAGTACCATACATTTTCATTCATAAGTGGACCTTGAACAATTATCATAGTACTATAAGAAAGGGATTGGCAGCAGTGGGAAACTGCTAGAGGGGTTGGGATTGACAATGGAGGGAAACTGCCAGGGGAGGGAGGGGCACATCTCATCAACAAGGGTACCTGCGTAATGAACATGTGTATACCTAACCCCAGCAAATAATCTCATACAGCTTAAAACTCTGAAAGACACAACACTTACAGGAAACTCACATCCAACTAAAACAGTTGAGCATACATTTACTCTGCCTGGCCCAATTAGAGACATATTTTATACCAAGTGCAACAGTGACAGACAGATCTCATACACAAATACAACCACCAGCAGATAATCTCATTCAACATGAAATCGAGAGATGCAACTCTTACAGCAAACTCTCCTGCAACAAAAAACTGTTGAACACACAGTTTACAGAGCATGGCCCAGGACAGAGGCACGTTTTTTTCCAAGTGCAAAGATGACAGACCTCAAAAAACAAAAAACAAACATAAGACAGGTGAACACACATTTTACACAGCATGGCTCAAGTTATAGGCACATTTTATACCAAGTGAAACAGTGACAGACAGATTTCATACATAAATACATCCAACAGGAGATAATCTCATTCAATGTGAAACTGTGAGAGAAACAACTCTTACAGCAAAACTGCCTCCAACATAAAGTACTTAAATACACATTTAACACAGCATGCCTCAAGTTAGAGGCACATTTTCCAAGTGCAAAAGAATCATAGAGATCTCACACACAAATACACCCAGAAGCAGATAATCTCATTCAATGTAAAAGAGTGAGAGACACAACTCTTACAACATGCACCAAGTGATTAAAAAAAAACCCCATCTCTAACGAAAAACAGTGAAACACATTTTAAACAGCATGGCTCAAGTCAGAGGCACATTTTCTACAAGTGCAACAGTGACAGACAACTTTCATACACAAATATATCCAGCATCAGATCATCTCTTTCTTTTTTTTTCTTTATTTTAAAGATGTGGGATACAATTTAGGGTCAGGTATACAGATGTTAATTATGTATGCAGGTACCCTTGTTGATGGAGTGTGCCTCTCACTCCCCTGGCAGTTTCCCTCAACTGCCAATCCAACTCCCCCTACCCTGACAGTTTCCCACTACTGCCAATTCCTTTTTATAGTATTATGATAATTGATCAAGGTCTGCTTATGAGCGAGAACTCTGTTCTTTGTTTCTGTGATAGATCACTGAGTATGATCAACCCTAAATCCATCCTGGCTGATGCAAAGTCCATATATTTGTCCTTCTTCATGGCTGCATAATATTCCATTGTGTATATGCACCACATTTTAAAAAAATCCAGCCCAACTTGGATGGACAGCATGGTTGGTTTCATGTTTTTGCTATTATGAGTATAGCTGCAACAAACATGTGTGTGCAGATATCTTTTTGGTAGAATGATTTGAGTCCCTCTGAGTATATTCCCAATAGTTGGATTGCTGGGTCAAATGGAAGGTCAATTTCTAGTTCTTTCAGAAATCACTACACTGTCTTCCAAAGAGGTTGCACTAGTTTGCTTTCCCACTAGCAGTGTAGAAGCGTTCCTTTTTCTCCGCATCCTCGTCAGCATCTGTTGTTTGTTTTACTAATGATGGCCATTCTTACTGAGGTTAGGTGATATCTCAGTGTGGTTTTGATTTGCATTTCTCTGATGATGAGTGAGGCTGAGTACTTTTTCATGTGTCTGTTGGCTGTCCGTATATCTTCTTTTGAGAAATGTCTTTTGCCCACTTTTTTATGGGGCTGTTTGGTTTTTTCTTTTCAGTTCATTTGAGTTTCTTGTAGATCTTAGCTGTTAGGCCTTTGCCAGATATACAGTTGGGAAATATTTTTTCCCATTCTGTGGACTGTCTCCCTGCTCTCTTTATGGTTTCTCTTGCTTTGCAGAAGCTCGTCAGTTTGATCAGGTCCCACAAGTCTATCTTATTTCTTATGGTAGGGGCACCTAGGGTTTTTTAAATCAGGAATTGGTTGCCAGTTCCAATTTCCGTAAGGGTGTCTCCTGCATTTTCTAAGATTCTTATAGTTTGAGGTTTTACATTTAGCTCTTTGATCCATTTAGAGTTAATTTTTGTTTATGGTGATGTGTAGGGGTCCTGTTTCAGTCTTTTGCATATGATCAGTAGGTTTTCCGAGCACCATTTACTGAACAGGTTCTCCTTTCCACCCCAGTAGTTGTTGTTGGAGGTTTCGCTAAAGGTGAGTTGGTTGAGAAATTGGGCTTTGCTTCTGGAATTTCTGTCCTATTCCACTGGTTGATATGCCTGTTCTTGTACCAATGCCAGGTTGTTTTGATTATTGTAGACTTAAAGTTTGAAGTCTGGAAGTGTGATACCTCTTGCTTTGTTTCTTTTGCTAAGGATTGTTTTGGCTATTCGTGGTCGTTTATGTTTCCATATGAGTTTCTGTATTGTCATTTCTAGGTCTGAGAAGAATGATGTTGATAATTTAGTGGGTATTGCATTGTGTCTGTATATTGCCTTTGGTAGGATTGACATCTTAACAATGTTGATTTTTTCTATCCATGAGCATAGAATATTTTTCCATTTGTTTGTGTCTTCTTTAATTTCTCTGAGCAGTGTTTTGTAGTTCTCCTTGTAAAGAGAAGGTGGCCATTTTTTATCTGGTTCTTTGCCTGCTTGTTGTTGGTGTATAAGAATGCGACTGTCTTTTGCACATTTATTTTGTACCCCGAGACTTTGCAAAGTCCTTTTGCAAGTGGGTTTTAACAGATTCTTTTGGACTTTCGAAGTATAGGATCATATTGTCAGCAAAGAGGAATAACTTGACTTCCTCTTTTCCTATATGGATACCCCTGATTTCCTTCTCTTGTCTAAATTCCCTATCTAGGACTTCCGACACAATGTAGAATAAGAGGGGTGAGAGTGGGTAGCCTTGGATAGACGCAGTCTTACAGTGTGCAACCAATGATAGAAAAACCACCTCCAACGAGAAACATACGAACACACATTTTTTCACAGCCTGGCTCAAGAGTCTCATTTTCTACCAAGCGCAGCAATGACAGACAGATGTCACACAAATACACCCAGCAGCACATAATCTCATTCAATGTGAAACTGTGAGAGACACAACTCTTACACCATGCAACCAGTGGAAAAAATTCGCCTCCAACGAAAAACAGTGGAACACACATTTTACACAGCTTGGCCTAAGTCTGAGGCATATTTTCTACCAAGTGCAACAGCGAGAGACAAAACTCATACAAAAATAAACCCAGATGCCAATAATCTCATTCAACGTGAAACTGTGAGAGACACAACTCTTACTGCATGCAGAGTGGGAAAAAACCCGCCTCTAACAAAAAGCAATTGAACACACATTTTTGCAAATCATGGCCCAAGTTAGAGGCACATTTTATACCAAGTCCAATAGTGACAGACTGATCTTTTACAAAAAGACACCCAGCAGCAGATAATCTCTTTCAACATGAAACTGTGAGAAACACAACTCTTACAGCATGCACCCTGTTGAAAAACCCACCTCAAACTAAAAACAGGTGAACACACATGTTGTTCAGCATGGCCCAAGTTAGAGGCACATTTACTACCAAGTGCAACAGTGACAGACAGATCTCATACACAAATACATCCAACAGCAAATAATCTCATTTAAAGTAAAACTCTGAGACACATAACTCTTACAGTAAACCTGCCTCCAACAAAAAAGAGTTGAACACACATTTACTCAGTATGGCCCAAATTAGAGGCACATTTTATACCAAGTGCAACAGTGACAGACATATCTCATACAAAAATACACGCAGCAGCAGATAATCTCATTTAGTGCGAAACTGTGGTAGGAAAAAACCCTTTAGCATGTGCCCAGTGGTAAAAACTCACATGCAACGAAAAACAGTTGAACACACATTTTATACAGAATGATCCAAGTTAGAGACACATTTTATACACAGTGCAACAGTGGCAGACAGGTCTATTGCATAAATACACCCAGCAGCAGATAATCTCATGCAGCATGAAACTGTGAGAGAAACAACTCCTACAGAAAACACACATCAAAAGAAAAACAGTTGAACACACATTTTACACAGCATGGCAGAAGTTAGAGGCACATTTTATACCGAGTGCCACAGTGGCAGACATATCTCATTCACAAACATACCTAACAGCAGTTAATCTCATTCAATCTAAAACTGTGAGAGACACAAATCTTACAGCGTGCACCCAATGGGAAAGACCCACCTCCAGCAAGAAACAGTTGAATACACATTTTTCATAGCCTGTCCCAAGGAAGAGGCACATTTTATACTAAGTGCAACAGTGACAGACAGATCTCATATACAAACACCCTGCAGCAGATAAACTCATTCAATGTGAAACTGTGATAGACACAATGCTTACAGCATAAACTCAGTGTTTAAAAACCTGCCTCCAACGAAAAACTGTTGAACACACATTTTACACAGCATGGCCCAAGTTAGAGGCACATTCTTTATTAAATGCAACAGTGGTAGACACATCTCATACATAAGTACTCCCAGCAGCTGATAATCTCATTCAATGTCAAACTGTGAGAGAAGTGTGTAGGGGCAAAAAGTAGGTGTTTGTAGTGGATGTGCATTGGAGAGGTGCACAGCAGGTTTGTGTTGTGAGTGCATGTTGGAGGGGCGCATAGCATGTGTGTGTTGTGTAAACATGGGGTGTGCACAGCATGTGTGTGCTATGGGTGCACATTGGTGGGTGCACATTATGTGTGTTGGATGCACATTTGTGGGTGCAGAGCATGTGTGTGTTGTGGGTGCATATTGAAGAGGTGTACAGCAGTTTTGTGCTGTGGGTGCATATTGGAAGTTTTCACAGCATGTATGTGCTGTTGAGAGACATTGGAAGGCTCATAGCATTTGTGTGTTGGGGGTGTAAGTTTGACAGGTGCACAGCATGTGTGCACTGGTTGCACTTGGTTGGGTACACAACATGTGTGTAGTGGGTGTACTTTGGAGGGGCACACAGCAGTTGTGCTTTGTGGGCGTACCTTGGAAAGAATATAGAGCATTTGTGTGTTGTTGGTGCATTTGGGTGTAGTGCACAGTATGTGCTTGTTGTGAAAGCACATAGAATGGGCACACAGTTGGTTATTGTGTGGATATACTTAGAAGACATAGCATGTGTGTGTGGTGGGTGAACATTGGAGGGGTGCAGGAAATGTGTGGGTTGTATGTGCACATTGGAGGTTGTATATGCGCTTGGGGATGCACAGCATGTGCATGCTATATGAGTGTATGTTGAAGGGTGCACAAGCATGAGTGTATTGTGGGTGCATATTGGAGGGGTGCACAGTATGTATGTGCTGTTGGTGAAGGTGTGGAGGGAAACACAGCGTGTGTTTGCAGTGGATGTGTATTGGAGAGCTGCATAGTAGGTTTAAGTTGTGAGTGCATGTTGGAGAGGCACACAGCAGGGATATCTTTGGTGTATTTTTGGAGTTGCAAAGCATGTATATGTTATGAGAGTATGTTGCAGGGTTGCACAGTATGTGTGAATTGTGGGTGCGCATTGAAGGGGTGCACAGTAGGTGTGTGTTGATGAAGGTATGGAGGGGCACAAAATATGTGTTTGTCATTGATGCACATTGGAGAGGTGCATAGTAGTTTTGTGTTGTGAATGCACGTTGGAGGGGTGCACAGAATGTGTGTGTTGGGTAAACATGGTGTGTGCAAAGCATATGTGTGCTATGAGTGCACATGTGTGTATTGGATACACACTGGTGAGTACACCACATGTGTGTATTGTTGATGCACATTGGAGGGGCAAAGAATGTGTGGGTTTGTGTGCACACTGGAGTTTTGCACAGCATGTGTATCTTGGGTGCATGTTTGGGGTGCACAGTATGTGTACATTATGAGTGTACATTGGAGTAGTGCACAGTATTTGTGTATTTTGGGTGCACATTGAAGGGGAGCACAGTATGTGTGTGTTGTCGGTGAAAGTGTGGAGGAGTAAACAGAATGGGTTTCTAGTGGATGCTCACTGGAGATGTGCACAGCAAGTTTGTGTTGAGAGTACACATTGGAGGGGCACACAGTATATGTATTTTTGGGGTGCACCTTTGAAAGGGTGCACAGCATTTTTGTGTCCGGTAAACATGAGGTGTGCACTGCATGTGTGTGCTATAGTTGTACATTTGTAGGTGCAAAACATGCATGCGTTGGGTGCCCATTTGTGGGTGCATAGCATGTGTGTGTTGTGTGTACACATTGGTGTGGTGCAAAGAATGTGTGGGTTGTGTGTGCACATTGTATTGCTCTAGAGCAAGTGTATCTTGTCTGCATGCTTGGGGGTGCACAGCATGTGCATGCTATGAGTGTATGTTGGAGGGTGTACAAGCATGAGTGTATTGTGGGTGCATATTGGAGGGGTGCACAGTATGTGTGTGCTGTTGGTGAAGGTGTGGAGGGAAACACAGCGTGTGTTTGCAGTGGATGTGCATTGGAGAGCTGTAAAGTAGGTTTAAGTTATGAGTGCATGTTGGAGAGGCACACAGCATGTGTGTGTTGGGTAAACATGGGGTGGGCACAGCATTTGTGTGTTATGGATGCACATTGATGGTTGTGCAACACGTGTATGTTAGGTACGTGTTTGATGGTGCATAATATGTGTGTTTTGCGGGTGCACATTGAAGGGGTGCAAAGAATGTGTGGGTTGCGTGTGCATTTTGGTGGGTTCCACAGCATGTGTATATTATGGGTGTACATTGGAGGGATGCACAGCATGTGTATATTGTGGTTGCACACTGAAGTGGTGCACAGTACGTGTGTTTTGTTGGTGGAGGTGTGAAGAAGCACACAGCAAGTATTGTAGTGGATACTCATTGGAGGGGTGCACAGCAGGTTATTATTTTGAGTGCACGTTAGAGAGGTGCACAGCATGTGGGTTGGGTAAACATGGGGTGTGCACAATATGTGTGTGCTATTGGATGAACATTTGCTGGTGCATAGCATGTGTGTGTTGTGGCTGCACCTTGTAAGGGTGCAAAGTATGTGTGTGTTGTGTATGCACACAGGTGTGTTACACAGCATGTGCATCTTGCAGGCATGCTTGGGTGTGCGCAACATGAGTATGTTTTGACTGTATATTGCAGAACGGCACAGCATGTGAGTATTGTGGGTGCACATAGTGTGTGTGTGTTGTTGGTGAAGGCGTAGAGGAGCACACAGCAAGTGATTGTGGTGGATCCACAATGGAGAGATGCACAGCAGTTTTGTGTTGTAAGTGGACTTTGGAGGAGCTCACAGCATGTGTGTTTTGAGGGTGCACCTTGGAAACTGTGTGCAATATTTACGTGTTGGGTAAACATGGGTTGTGCACAGCTTGTGTGTGCTATTGGTGCACATTGGTGGGGCACAACATGTGTGTTTTGAGTGCACATTTGTGGGTGCACAGCATGTTTGTGTTGTGGGTGCAAGTCTGATGGATGCAAATAATGTGTGGGTTGTGTATGCACATTTGAGGGCTGCACAGCCTGTGTATCTTGGGTACATGTTTGGGGGTGCACAGAATTTGTATGATATGAATGTACATTGGAGGGTTTCACAGCATGTGTGTATTGTGGGCGTACAATGAAGGGGTGCATAGTATGTGTGTGTTGGTGATGATGTGCAGGGGCACACAGCATGTGTTTGTAGTGGATGCACATTGGAGAGGTGCACAGCAGGTTTGTATTGTGATTGCATGTTGGAGGAGCACACTGCATGTGTGTATTAGGTAAACAAGTTGTGTGCACCGTATGTGTGAGCTATTGGTGCACATTGGTGGGTGAACAACATGTGTGTTTTAGGTGAGCATTTGTGGGTGCATAGCATGTGTGTGTTGAGGGTGCACATTAGAGAGTGCAAGGATTGTGTGAGTGGTGTGTGCACATAGGAGTGTTGCATAGCTTGTGTATCTTGGGTGCATATTTGGGGGTACACAGCACGTGTATGTTATGAGTGTATGTTGGAGGGGTGCACAGCAGGTGTGTATAGTGAGTGCACATTGAAAAGGTGCACAGTATGTGTGTTTGGTTGGTTAAAGTGCCGAGGGGCACTCATGTGTTTGCATTGGTTGTGCATTGGAGAGATGCACAGCAGGTTTGTGTTGTGAGTGCACATTGGAGGGGTGCACAGCATGTGTGTATTGAGTAAACATGGGAAGTGCACAACATGTGTGTGATATGGGTGCACATTGGTGTTTGCACAAGTGTGTATTGGGTGCACATTGGTGGGTTAACAGCATCTGTGTGTTTGGTGCCCATTTGAGTGTGCACAGAATGTGTATTTTGTGGTTGCAGGGTGGAGGGGTGCAAATAATATGTGAGTTGTGAATACATGTGGTGGGGCCCGCTGAATGTGTGTTTTTTGGGCACACATTGAAGGTGTGCACAGCAGTTGCATGCTGTGGGTATATGCTGGAGGGGTGTACAATATGTGAGTGTTGTTGAGAGACACTGAAAATGCTCACAGCATTTGTGTGTTGTGGGTGTAAGTTTGACAGGTGCACAGCGTGTGTGCATTGGGCGCACATTTTTGGGTGCACAGCATGTGTGTAGTGGGTGTACATTGGAGAAGCACACAGCAGTTGTGTTTAGTGAGTGCACCTTTGAAAGAGTGCAGAGCATTTGTGCGTTGTTGGTGCCTGTTGGAGTGGTGCATAGCATGTGTTTGTTTTGAGAGCACATTGGATGGGCACACAGTTGGTTATTTTGTGGATCCATATAGAATATATAGCGCGTGTGTCTTGTGGGTGCACGTTGGGGGGGTGCAAAGAATGTGTGGGTTGTGTGTGCACATTGGAGGGTTGCACAGTTTGTGTATCTTTGGTGCATGTTTGGAGGTTAAAAGCATGTGTATGTTGTGAGTGTACATTGCGGGGGTGCACAGTGTGTGTGAATTGTGTGTGCATATTGAAGGGGTGCATTGTATATGTGTGTGTTGCTGGTAAAGGTGTGGAGGGGCACACAGCATGTGTTTGTCCTTGATGCTCATTGGAGAGGTGCACAGCAGGTTTGTGCTGTGAGTGCACATTGGTGGGGCTCACAGCATGTGTGTGTTTGGTCAACATGGGGTGTGTACAGCATGTGAGCTATGGGTGCACATTGGTGGGTGTACAACATGTCTGTGTTGGAGGTGCACATTGGAGGAGTACAAAGAATGTGTGGGTTGTGTGTGCACATTGGAGTGTTGCATCGCATGTGTATCTTTGGTGCAAGTTTGGTGTGCACAGTTTGTGTATGTTATGGGTGTACATAGGTGTGCACAACACTCAAGTGTATTTTGTTTGCACATCAAAGTAGTGCACAGTATGTGTGTGTTGTTGGCAGAGGTGTGGAGGGGCACACAGCATGTGTTTGTAGTGGATGCACATTGGAGAGGTGCACAGTATGTTTGTGTTGTGAGTGTGCATTGGGGGCACACAGCAAGTGTGTTTTGTGCAAACATGGAGTGTGCTCAGGATGTATGTTCTATGGGTGCACATTGGTGGGTGCCTTGTGTGCATCTGTTGAGGTTACATGTTGGAGGGGTGCAAGAAATGTGTGGGTTGAGTGTGCACATTGGAAGATTGCACAGCATGTGTATCTTGGATGCTATGGGTGCTCAGCATGGGTATGTTATGAGTGTACATTGCAGGGATGCACAGCATGTGTGAATTGTAGGTGCACATTGAAGGGGTACACAATATGTGTGTGTTGTTGGTGAAGGTGTGGAGGGGCACACATCATATGTTTGTTGTTGATACGCATTGGAGAGGTACACAGCAGGTTTGTGTTGGGTGCACGTTCAAGGGGTGCACAGTATGTGTGCGCTGTGTAAACATGGGGTGTACACAACATGTGTGTGCTATGGGTGCACATTGATGGGTGCACAGCATGTATGTGTTGGGTACACATTGGTGGGTGCATAACATGTGTGTGTTGTGAGTGCACGTTGGAGGAGTGCAAAGAATGTGTGGGTTGTGTGCACATTGGAGTGCTGCACATCATGTCTATCTTGAAAGCATGTTGGGGGTGCACAGTATATGTATGTTACGAGTGTACTTTGGAGGGGTGCACATCATGTGTGTGTTGTGGGTGCACATTGAAAAGGTGCACAGTATGTGGGTGATGTCGGTGAAAGTGTGGAGGGGCTCACAGCCTGTGTTTTAGTGGATGCACATTGGAGAGTTACACAGCAGGTTTGAGTTATTGTGCACATTGGAGGGTGCACAGCACGAGTGTTTTGGGAAAATATGAGGTATGCAAAACATGTGTGTGCTATGGGTGCGCACTGGTGGATGCACAAAATGTGAGTGTTGGGTGCACATTTGTGAACGCATAGCATGTGTGTGTTGTGGGTTCGTGTTGGAGGTGTGCAAAGAATGTGCCAGTTGTGTGTGCACATTGAGGGGTGGCACATCTTGTGCACTTATTATGCATGTTTGGAGGTGCCCAACATGTGTATGTTATTAGTGTACGTTGGTGTGGTTCACAGCATTTGTATACTGTGGGTACACATTAAAGAGGTGCACAGTATGTGCGTGTTGTTGGTGAAGGTGTGGAGGGCCACACAGCATGTGTTTGCACTGGATGCACATTGGAGAGGTGCACAGCAGTTTTATGTTGTGAGTGTACGTCAGGTGGGCACACAGCATGTGTGTGTTGGGTAAACTTGAAGTGTGCATAGCATGTGTGTGCTATGGGTACACACTGGTGCATGCACAACATGTGTGAATTGGGTGCACATTGGTGGGTTAATAGCATCTGTGTCTTGGGTGCCCATTTGGGGGTGCAGAGCATGTGTATTTTGCGAGTGAACATTAGTGAAGAGGAAATATGTGAGTTGTGGATACATGTGGTCAGGATGCACAGCATTGTGTGTTTTGGGTGCACGTTGAAGGAATGTACAGCAGTTACGTGCTGTGGGTGCATATTGGAAGTGCACACAGCATGTATATTTTGGATAAGCATGGTATGTGCACACCATGTGTGAGCTATGGATGCACATTGGTGGGTGCACAACATGTGTGTGTTGGATGCACATTGGTGGGATAACAGCATCTGTGTGTTGGGTGCCCATTTGCGGGTGCAGACCATGTGTATTTTGTCAGTGCAGTTTGAGGGGTGCAAATAATGTGAGTTGGGGATACACGTGGTCCAGGTCCACAGCATATGTGTGTTGTGAGTGCACATTGAAAGAGTGCACAACAATTGCATTCTGTGGGTGCATATTGGACGGGCAAACGGCATGTGTGTGTTGGGTAAACATGGGGTGTGAACAGCATGTGTGTGCTATGAGTGCACATTGGTGGGTGCAAAACATGTGTGCATCTGGTGCACCTTGGTGGGTTAACAGCACCTGTGTGTTGGGTGCCCATTTGTGGGTACAGAGCATGTGTTTTTTTGTGGGTGCATATTGGAGAGTTGCAAATAATATGTGAGTTGTGGATTCATGTGGTCGGTGTCTACAGCATGTCTATGTTGTGGATGCATGTTGAATGGGTGTACTGCTGTCGCATGTTGTGGGTGCACCATGGAAAGGGTGCACAGCATTTGTGTGTAGTTGGTACATGTTGGAGGGGTGCACAGCATATTTATGTTATGAGTGTACATTGGAGGGATGCACAGCATGTGTGCATTGTGGGTGCACATTGAAGGGGTGCACAGTATGTGTGTGTTGTTGGTGAACATGTGGAGTGGCACACAACATATGTTTGTAGTGGATGCACATTGGGGAAGTGCACAGCATGTTTGTGATGTGAGTGTATGTGCTGGAGGGGTGCACAGCAGGTATGTGTTAGGCAAACATGGGATGTGAACAACATGTATGTGCTATGAATGCACATTTGTGGGTGCACAACATGTATATGTTTGATGCCCAATTTCGGGTGCATAGCATGTGTGTGTTGTAGGTGCACATTGGAGGGGTGCAAAAATGTGTGATTGTGTGTGCATATTGGAGGGTTACAAAGCATGTGTATCTTGGGTGCATGATTTGGGGTATGCAGCATGTGTATGTCATGACTGTACATTGGAGGGGTGCACATCATGTTGTATTGTGGGCACACATTGAAGGGTTGCACAGTACATGTGTGTTGTTGATGAAAGTTTGGAGAGGCAAACAGCTTGTGTTTATATTTGATGCACATTGGAGAGGTGTACCTCGGGTTTGTGATGTGAGTGCAATGTGGAGAGGTGCACAGAATGTGGGTGTTGGGTAAACATGGGGTGTATACAGCACGTGTGTGCTATGGGTGCACATTGCTGGGTGCACAACATGTTTGTGTTGCATGTCTTTTTATGAGTAAATAGCAAGTGTGTGTTGTAGGTGCATATTGCAGGGGTGCAAAGAATGTGTGGGTTGTGTTGATATATTGGAGTGTTGCACAGCAGGTGTCACTTGGGTGTATTTTTGGGGGTACACAGCATGTGTATGTTATGAGTGTAGGCTGTTGGAATGCACAGCATGTGTTTGTAGTGGATGAGCATTGGAGACGTGCACAGCAGGTTTTTGATGTGAGTGCATGTTGGAGGGGTGCACAGCATGAGTGTGTTGGGTAAACATGGGATGTGCACAGCATATGTGTGCTATGGGAACACATGAATGGGTACACAACTTGTGTGTGTTGGGTGCACATTGGTGGATGCTTAGCATGTTTGTGTTGTGGATGCACATTGTAAGGGTGCAAAACATGTATGGGTTGTGTGTGCCCATTGGAGGGTTGCACAACTTGTGGGTCTTGGGTGCACGTTTGGGGGCACACAGCATGTGATTATTGTGGGTGCACGTTGGAGGAGTACACAGTATGTGCGTGCCATGGGTGAAGGTGTGGAGGGGCACACAGCATGTGTTTGTAGTGGATGCACATTGGATAGGTACACAGCAGGTTTGTGTTGTGAGTGCACATTGGAGAGGCACGCAGCATGTGTGTGCTATAGGTGCACATTGGTGGGCATACTACATGTGTGTTGGTGTCCATTTGTGAGTGCGGAGCATTTGTGTGTTGTTGGAGGGGTGCAAAGAATGTGTGGTTTGTGTGTGCACATTGGAGGTTTGCACAGCCTGTCTATCTTGGGTGCATGTTTGGGAAAGCACAGCATGTGTATGTTATGTGTGTACATTGGAAGGGTGAAAAGCAAGTGTGTATTATGGATGTACTTTGAAGGGGTGCACAGTGTGTGTGTGTTGGTGGTGAAGGTGTGGAGAGGCACAGAGCATGTGGTTGTAGTGGATATGCATTGGAGAGGTGCAGAGCAGGCTTGTGTCGTGAGTGCTCTTTGGAGGGTTGCACAGCATATGTGTGTTGGATAAGCATGGGGTGTGCAAACATGTGTGTGCTATGGGTGCACATTAGTGGGTGCACAACATGTGTGTGCTGTGTGCACTTTGGTTTGTGCATAACATGCGTGTGTTGTGGGTGCACGTCGGAGTGGTGCAAAGAATGTGTGTGTTGTGTGTGCACGTCGGAGTGGTGCAAAGAATGTGTGGGCTGTGTGTGCACATTGGAGGGTTGCACAGCAAGTGTATCTTGGGTGCATGTTTGGGGGTACACAGCATTTGTATGTTATGAGTGTACATTGGCAGGGTGCAAGGCATGTGTGCATTGTGTGTGCACATTGAAAAGGTGCACAGTATGTTTATGTTGTTGGTGAAAGTGTGGAGGGGCACACAGCATGTTTTAGAGGATGCCTATTGGAGAGGTGCACAGCAGGTTTGTGTTGTGAGGACATATTGAAAAGAGCATAGCACGTGTGTGTTGGGAAAGCATGGGGTGTTCACAGCATTTGTGTGCTATGGGTGCACAGTGGTGGGTGCACAAAATGTGTGTGTTGGGTGCACATTTGTGGATTCATATCGTGTGTGTTGTGGGTGCAGGTTTGAGGGGTGCAAAGAATGTGTGGGCTGTGTGTGCACATTGGAGGGTTGCACTGCATGTGTATTTTGGTTGCATGTTTGGAGGTGCACAGCATGTATATGTTATGAGTGTATTTTGTAGAGGTGTGCACAGCATTTGCATACTGTGGGTGAACTTTGAAGTAATGCACAGTATGTGTCTGTTGTTGGTGAAGGTATGGAGGGGCACACAGCATGTGTTTACAATGCATGTGCATTGAAGAGGTGCAAAGCAGGTTTGTGTTGTGAGTGCCCATAGGAGAGGTGCACAGCATGTGGGTGTTGGGTAAACATGGGTTGTGCACAGCATGTGTGTGATATGGGTGCACATTGGTGTGTGCACAACATGTATCTGTTGGGTGCATGTTGGTGGGTTAACAGCAACTCTGTGTTGGTTGCCCATTTGTGGTTGCAGAGCATTTGTATTTTGTGGGTCACATTGAGGAGTGCAAATAATATGAGTTGTGGATACATGTAGTCAGGGTCCACAGCATGTGTGTTTTGTGTGTGCACATTGAAGGAGTGTACAGCAGTTGCATGCTGTGGGTGCACATTGGAGGTGCGCACAGCATGTGTGTTTTGGGTAAACATGGGATTTGCACACCTTGTGTGTGCTATGGGTGCACATTGGTGGGTGCACAACATGTGTGTGTTGGGTGCACATTGGTGGGTTAATAGCATCTGTGTGTTGGGTGCCTATGTGAGGGTGAAGATCATGTGTATTTTGTGGGTGCTCATTGGAGTGGTGCAAATAATATGTGAGTTGTGGGTACATGTAGTCACGGTCCACAGCATGTGTGTGTTGTGGTTGCACATTGAGAGGGTGTACAGCAGTTTCATGCTGTGGGTGCATATTGGAGGGGCACACAGCATGTGTGTAGTGGGTAAACATGGAGTGTGACCAGCATGTGTGTGCTATTGGTGGTCATTGGTGGGTGTACAACATGTGTGTGTTGTGTGCACATTGGTGAGTTAACAGCACCTGTGTGTTGGGTGCCTATTTGTGGGTGCACAATATTTGGATTTTGGGGGTGCACATTGGAGGGGTGCAAATAATATGTGAGTTATGGATACATGTGGTCAGGGTCTACAGCATGTGTGTGTTGTGGATGCACATTGAAGGGGTGTACAGCTGTTGAGTTTTGTGGGTGTGCCTTGGAAAGGGTGCACAGCATTTGCGCGTATTTGGTACATGTCAGAGGGGTGCACAGCATATGTTTCTTGTGAGTGCACATTGTTGGCTATTTTGTAGAAGCACACGGTTCATAGCATGTGTGTGTTGTGGGTGCACGTTGGAGGGGTGGAAAGAATGCGTGGGTTGTGTGTACACATTGGATGGTTGTACAGCATGTGTATCTTGGGTATATGTTTAGGGGTGCACAAAATGTGTATGTCATGAGTGTGCCTTGGAGGGGTGCACAGCATGTGTGAACTGTGGGTGCACATTGAAGGGGTGCACGGTATGTGTGTGTGTTGGTGAAAGTGTGGAGGGGAACACAGTATATGTTTGTAGTGGATGCACATTGGAGAGGTGCACAGCAGGTTTGTGTTGAGTGCACATTGGAGGGGCACTCAGCAGGTGTGTGTTATGTAAGCATGGGATGTGCACAGCATGTGTGTGTTATGAATGCACATTGGTGGGGGCATAACATGTGTGTTGGGTGCCCATTTGTGACTGCATAGCATGTGTGTTTTTTGGATGCACATTGGAGGGGAGCAAAGAATGTGAGGGTTGTGTGTGCACATTGAAGGGTTATACAGAATGTGTACCTTGGGTGCATGTTTTGGAGTGATAGCATGTGTACGTTATGAGTATACGTTGGAGGGGTACACAGCATGTGTGTATTGTGGTTGCACATTGAAGGGGTGCAGAGTATGTGTGTATTTTTCATGAATGTTTGGAGAGACACAAAGCATGTGTTTGTAGTTGATGCACATTGGAGAGGTGCACTGCAGGTTTGTGTTGTAAGTGCAAGTTGGAGGGGTGCACAGCATGTGGGTGTTGGGTAAACATGGGGTGTGCACAGTATGTTTGTTCTGTGGGTACACCACATGTGTGTGTCAGATGCCAATTTGTGGCTGTATAGCATGTGTGTGTTGTGGGTGCATGTTGGAGGGGTGCAAAGAATGTGTGGGTCGTGTGTGCACATAGGAAGTTTGCACAGCAGGTGCATCTTGGGTGCATGTTTGGTGGTGTACAGCATGTGTATGTTATGAGAGTAGGTTGGAGGGGTGCACAGCATGTGTTTGTAGTGGATGCACATTGGAAAAGGGCACAGCAGGTTTTTGATGTGAGTGCATGTTTGAGGGGCACACAGCATGTGTGTGTTGAGCAAACATGGGGTTTACACAGCATGTGTATGCTTTGGGTGCACATTTGGGTGCACATTTATGGGGGCATAGCATTTTGTGTTGTGAGTGCATGTTGGAGTGGTGCAAAGAATGTGTGGGTTGTGAGTACACATGGGGGTGTTGCACAGCATGTGTATCTTGAGTGTATGTTTGGCAGTGCACAGCATGTGTATGTTATCAGTGTACTTTGGAGGGGTACAAGGCATGTGTGTATTGTTGGTGCACAATGAAGGTGTGCACAGTATGTGTGTGCTGTTGGTGATGGTGTGGAGGGGCACACATCATGTGTTTGTAGTGGATGCACATTGGATAGGTGCAAAACATGTTTGTGTTGTGAGTGCACGTTGGAGGGACACACAGCCTGCGTTTGCTTGTTGGGTAAACATAGGGTATGCTCATCATGTGTGTGCTATGGGTGGTCATTGGTGGGTGCACAACATGTGTGTGTTGGGGTGCGCATTGGTGAGTTAAGAGTACCTGTGTGTTGGGTGCCTATTTGTGGGTGCACACCATTTGGATTTTGAGGGTGCATGTTGGAGGGGTGCAAATAATATGTGAGGTGTGGATATGTGTGGTCAAGGTCCACAGCATGTGAGTGTTGTAGATGAACATTGAAAGGGTGTACAGCAGTTGGGTGCTGTGAGTGCATATTGGAGGGGCTCACAGCATGTTTGTGCTGTGCAGAGACATCGAAGAGGTTCACAACATTTGTGTGTTGTGTGTCCAGGTTTGACGGGTGCACAGCATGTGTGCATTGTGTGCACAATGGTGGGAGCACAGCATATGTGTGTAGTGGATGTACATTTAAGGGGTACGTAACACGCATGTTTTGTGGCTGCATATTGGAAAGGGTGCACAGCATTTGTGTGCTGTTTGTGCTTGTTGGAGTGGTGCACAGCATGTGTTTGTTGTGAGTGCACATTGGGAGTACACATAGTTGGCTATTTTGTGGATGAACAGAGGGTGCATAGCATGTGTGTGTAGTGGATGTACGTTGGAGGGGTGCAAGATTGTGTGGGTTGTGTGTGCACATTGGAGGGTTGCACAGCATTTGTATCTTGGGTGCATGTCTGGAGGTACATAGCATATGTACTTTATGAGTGAACATTGGAGAGGTGAACAGCTTGTGTGTATTGTGGGTGTACATTAAAGGAGTGCATATATGTGTCTGTCACTGATGAAGGTTTGGAGGGGCATACAGCTTGTGTGTATTGTGGGTATACATTGAAGGGGTGCAGAGTATGTGTGTGTTTTTGGTGAAGGTGTGGAGGGGCACACAGCATGGTTTTGTAGTGGACACGTATTGGGAGAAGTGCACAGCAGGTTTCAGTTGTGGGTGCACGTTGGAGGGATGCAGAGCATGTGTGTGTTTGGTAAACACAGGGGTGCACAGCATGTGTTTTCTAGAGGTGCACATTGGTGGGTGCACAACATGTGTGTTTTGGGTGTCCGTTTGTGGGTTCATAGTATCTATGTGCTGTGGGTACACGTTAGAGGGGTTCAAGGAATGTGTGGGTTGTGTGTGCCATTGGAGAGTTGCACAGCATGTGTATCTTGGGTGCATGTTGGGGGTGCACAGCCTATGTGTGCTATGGGTATACGTTGGAGGGGTGCACCGCATGTGTTTATTGTGGGTACACATTGGAGTGGTGCACAGTATGTGTGGTTGCACGTTGGAGGAGTGCAAACAATATTTGTGTTGTGGATACCTGTGGTGGGGTAAACAAATTGTGTTGTTTGTGGGTGCACTTTGAAGGGGTGTGCAGCAGTTGCATGCTGGGGGTGCACCTTGGGAAGAGTGCACAGCATTTGTGTGTTGCTGGTGCATGTTGGAGTGGTGCTCAGCATGTGTTTGTTGTGAGTGAACAAAGGAGAGACACACAGTTTGTTATTTTGTGAATGCACGTAGTGTGCATATCATGTGTGTTGTGGGTGCACGTTGGAGGGGTGCAAAGAATGTGTGGGCCGTGTGTGCACATTGGAGGGTTACACAGCATGTGTATCTTGGGTGCATGTTTGGTGGTGCACAATGTGTATTTTATGAGTGTTCATTGGAGGGGTGTGCAGCATATATGTATTGTGGGTGTACATTGAGGGGTGCACAGTATTTTGTGTTGTTGGTGAAGGTGTGCAGGGCCACACAGTATAGTTTTGTAGTGGATGCGCATTGGAGAGGTGCACAGCAGATTTGTGTTGTGAGTGCACATTGGAGGGACGCACAGCATGTGTGTGTTGGGTAAACATGGAGTGCACACAGCATGTGTGTGTTATGGGTGCACATTGGCGACCGCTCAACATGTGTATGTAGGTACACATGGAAGGCTTAACAGCATCTGTGTGCTGAGTGCCCATATGTGAGTGCAGAGTTTGTGTACTTTGTGGGTGCACTTTGGAGAGGTGTATATAATATGTGAGTTGTGGATACATGTGGTTGGGGTCCACAGAATCTGTGTTGTGGTTGCATGTTGGAGGGGTGCAAAGAATGGGTGGGTTGTATGTGCACATTGCAGGGTTGCACAGCACATGCATCTTGGGTGCATGTTTGGGGGCACACAGCATGGGTATGAGTGTACATTTTAGGGGTTCACAGCATACCTGTATTGTGGCTGCACATTGAAAGTGTGCACAGTATGGGTGTTGTTTTTGAAGATGTGGAGTGGCATACAGCTTGTGTTTGTAGCGTTTGCACATTGGAAATGTGCATAGTAGGTTTGTGTTGTGATTGCACACTGGAGGGGTGCAGAGCATGGGATGAGCACAGCATGTGTCTGCTATTGGTGCACACTAGGGTGTGCACAATATGTGTGTGTTGTGTGCACATTGGTGGGTTAACAGCATCTCTGTGTTGGGTGCCCATTTGTGGGCATATAGCATGTATGTTGTGGGTGAAAGTTGGAGGGGTGCAAAGTATGTGTGTCTTGTTGATGAAGGTGTGGATGGGCACACAGCATGTGTTTGTATTGGATGTGCATTGAAGGGGTGCACAGCAGGTTTGTGCTGTGAGTGCACATTGTAGGAGTGCACAGCATGTTTGTGTTGGGTAAACATGGGATATGCACAGCATGTGTGTGGTATGGATGTACATTAGTGGGTGCACAACATGTACGTGTTGGGTGCACATTTGTGCGTGTATAGCATGTGTGTGTTGTGGGTGCACATTGGAGGGATGCAAAGAATGTGTGGGTTGTGTGTGCACATTGGACAGTTGCACAGTATGTGTTTCTTGGGTGCATTTTTGAAGGTGCACAGCATGTGTATGTTATGAGTGTAGGTTGGAGGGGTGCACAGCATGTGTGTTTTGTGGGTGCACATTGAGAGGGTGCACAATATGTGTGTGTGTTTGGAGAAGGTGTGGAGGGGCACACAGCATGTGTTTGCAGTGGATGCACATTGGAGAGGTGCACAGCAGATTTGTGTTGTGAGTGCATGTTGGAGAGGCACACAGCATGTGTGTGTTGGGTAAACATAGGGCGTGTACAGCATGTGTGTCCTATGGGTGCACATTGGTGGGTGCACAATGTGTGTGTGTTGGGTGCACATTGGTGGGTTAAGAGCATCTGTGTGGTGGGTGCCCACTTGTGGGTCCAGAGCATGTGTATTTTGTGGGTGCACGTTGGAGGACTGCAAAGAATATGTTAGTTGTGGATACATGTGGTAGGTGTCTACAGCATGTGTGTTTTGTGGATGTACATTGAAGGAGTGTACAGCCATTGCATGCTGTGAGTTTATGCTGGAGGGGCACAAAGCATGTGTATATTGTGGATGCACGTTTGAGGGGTGCACAGCAGATGTGTGCTATGGGTGCACATTGGAAGGGTACACAGCCTGTGTGTGGTGGGTGCAATTTGGAGAGATGCACAGCATGTGTTAGTTGGGTGCACACATGGTTGCACAGCGTGTGTGTATTGTGAATGCAAGTTGGGGGGGTTCACCACATGTGTTTTGGATGCACACCAAAGGGTTACACAACATGTGTGTGTTGTGTGTGCACATTAGAGAGGTGCTCAGCATATGTGTCATGTGTGCACTTAGAAAGGGCACACATTATTTGTGTGTTGTTGGTTCATGTTGGAGGAGCACACGAGTGTTTGTTTTGGGTGCGTGTTGGTGTGGCACACAGCATGCGTGTGTTGTGAGTGCACATTAGAGGGACACATCATTGTGTGCTTTGTGGTTGCTCCTGGGTCGCAAAGCATGTGTATATTGTGGGTGCACATTGGAAGGGTGTAGAACCTGTGTGTTGTACGTGCACATGGGAGGTGTACAACCTGTGTTGTAGGTGCACGTTGGTGTGTGCACAGCAAGTGTTGTTTTGTGGGTTTCATTGGAACAGCATACAGCATGTGTGTGTTGTGAGTGCCTGTTCAAGAGGCACACAGCATGTGTGTTTTTGGTACACATGGGAGGTGGACAGCATGTGTGTCTTGTGGCTGCACGCTAAAGGGGTGCACACCATGTATGTGTTGTGAGTTTACTTTGATGGGGTACACAGCATGTGTGTGTTGTGAGTTCATGTGAGTAAGTGTGCACAGCATGTGTGTGTTGTAGGTGCATGTTTGTGAGTGCAGGGCATCTGTGTTGGGGGTGCAGGCTGGAAAGGTGTACAGCATGTGTGTTTTGTGACTGCATGTTGGAGGGTTGCACAGTATATGTGTCTTGTGGGAGCACCTGGTGAGAAACACACAGCATGTGTGTTGTGGGTGCATGGTGAAGGAGTGCACAATATGTGCATGTCGTGAGTGCAACTGGAGAGAAGTGCGCAGCAAGTGTTGGTTTTGGGTGAACTTGGAATGGGTTCACAGCATGAGTGTTATGGGTGCACAGCATGTGTGTGTTATGGGTACACGTTGGAGGGGCATGCAGCATATGTGTGTTGTGGATGTGCCTGAGGAGGGTGCACAGCATAAGTGTATTGTGGGAGCTCAGTAGAGAAGTGCAGATAATGTATGTGTTGTGGGTGCATTTGGGAAGAGTTACACTGCATATGTGTCTTTGGTACACGTTGGAAGGGCACATAGCATGTGTGTGTTGTGGTTATATGTTGGAAGGGGGCACAGCATGTGTGTTTTGGGTGTTCATAAGGTGTACACAGCATGTGTCTGTTGTGGGAGCACGTTTGTGGGTTCACAGCCTATATGTTGTGGGTGCACACCTGAAGGGTGCAAAGCAAGTGTATTTTGGTGCACATGGTGGGTGCACAGCATGTATGTGTTGGGTGCATGTTTGTGGGTACACACTATGTGTGTGATTCGGGTGCACACTGGAGGTGTGCAAAGCATGCGTATGTTGTGGGTGCACATGAGGTATGTATAGCATGTGTGTGTTGTGAATACATGTTGGTATGGCACATAGCATATGTGTGCTGTGGATGCACATTGGAAGGGTGCACAGTATGTTTGTATTGGGTACACATTGTTGGTGGCACAGCATGTTCCTGTTCTCAGTGCACATTTGAGGGTTGCAAGCATGTGTGTATTGTGGGTACAATTTGGAGTACTGCACAGTGTGTTTGTTGTAGGTGCACAGTGGTGGGTGCATAACATGTGCATTGCAGTTGCACCTTGGTGGGTGCACAGCATGTGTGTTTTGGGTGAACCTGGGTTGGGCCCACAGAATGTGTGTATTGTAGGTTCACCTGGAGAGAAGCTCACAGCATGTGTCTGTTGTGGACGCATATGTGCATATGGTGGGTGCACAGCATGTGTGTGTTTTGGGTGCAAGTTACAGTGGAGCACAACATGTGTTATGGATTGGTGCACAGCTTGTAAGTTTTGGTTGCACAGTGAAACGGTGCAGAGCATGGGTGTTTTGTGGATACAACACAAGAGGGGTGTAAAGCATGTCTGTCTTGTGGGTGATCCTGGGGAAGGACTCACAGCATGTGTGTGTTGTGGGTGCACATTGGGATGCACAACATGTATATGTTGTGTGTACACATTGGAGGGGCACAAAGCATGTGATAGTGGGTGCACCTGAAAAGGGAACAGAGCATGTGTGTGTTTTGGGTGCAAGTTGTAGGGGTGCACAGCATGTGTGTTTTCTGTGTGCATTTTGGAGGGGCACACAGCATGTGTATGCTGTGATTGCACATTGGTCGCTGCACAATGTGTGTATTATGGGTGCACGTTGGAGTGGTGAACAGTATGTATACTTTGTGATTTCACACTGGAGGGATGAACAGCATATGTGTGTCATGTGTATGTTGGTGAGTGCACAGCATTTGTGCAACCATGTGTGTATTGTTGGTGTATATTGAAGGGGTGTACGGCATGTGTGTGTTGTGGCGAGACATTGAAGAGGTTCACAGCATTTGGGTGTTGTGAGTACACGTTGATGGGGTGCACAGCATGTGTGCATTGTCAGTGCATGTCAGAAGGGTGAACAGCATGTGTGCTTTGGGTGCATGGTTGTGGGTGAAAAACATGTGTTTGCTGTGAGGGCACGATGGAGAGGTTTACAGCACATGTGTGTTGTGGTTGCATGTTGGAGGGGCATACCACATGTGTGTCTTGTGGATGCACATAAGGGATGAACAGCTTGTGTGTATTGTGAGTGCATGTTGGAGTGGTGCACAGAATGTGTATATTCTGGGTACACATTGGTGGGTGCACAGCATATGTGTGTTGTGGATGCACCTCAGGAAGAGGTGTGTTTGTACGTGCATGGTGGGTGTGTGAATAACATGTGTGTGCTGTGGGTGCATGGTGGAGCAACACGCAGCATGCATGTTGTGGGTGCACCTTGCAATGGGCACAAAGCATGTGTGTTGTGGATGCACATGGGGGGGTACAGCATGTTTGTGCTGTGCATGCACAATGAAGTTTACAGCATGTGTGTGTTGTGAGTGCACATTGCAGACATGACCAAAATAGGCATGCTGTGAGTGTACACTGAAGGGATGCACAACATGTGGGTGTTGTGGGTGTATGTTGAAGAGGTGCACAGCACATGTGTGTGTGGTGCATATTGGTGGGTGTACAATATATGTGTATTTTGGAGGATCACACAGCATATGTGTGCTGTGAATGTCTATTGAGTGGTGCACAGCATGTGTGCTTTGTGGGTGTAAGTGGGTGCACACATGTGGGTATACAGCATGCGCTTTGTAGGTGAACATTGGTGGGTGCACAGCATGTGTGTGTTGTGTGTAAACCTGGGGAGGGACACACAGCATGTGTGTATTGTGGATGCACCTAGGGAGGCGCTCATTGCATGTATGTATTGTCAGTACTCCTGGGTTTAGGCATGAACTGAGTATGTGTTGTAAGTGCATATGGGGAATGCACAGCATATGTGTGTTATGAATGCATTTTGGGGGGGTGCACAGTATGTTTGTTTTGTGGGTGTACATAGGGAGGGGCAAATTGCATGTGTGTTTTGTGGGTGTACATTTTAGTTGCACAGTATGTTTGTTGTTGGTGCACGTTGATGGGTGCACAACATTGTTGTGGAGTCACATGGGTGGTGCAGAGCATGTGTGTGTTGTGGATGCACGCTTGAGAAGTGCACATTGTGTGTGTTGTGAGTACACGTTTGTGAAGTGCACCGCATGTGGGTGTTGGGTGCATCTGAGGAAGTGTGTACAGCATGTGTGTATTCTTGGTGCATGTTTGAGGGGTGCAAGCTTGTGTGTTTTGTAGGGTGCAGGTTAGAGGGGTGCACAGCATGTGTGGACGTGTGGAGCATATTTGTGTTGTATATGCACATGGATTGTGCACAACTTTTTTGTGTTTCGAGTGGATGTTGGGGGAATATGCGATATTTGTGTGTTGTGGGTAGGACCATTGGTGAATAAAAAGCATGGTTGTGTTGTGGGTGCACATTGAGGTTGCACAGCATATGTGTGTGTTGGATGCATGTTGGTGAGTGCACAGAATGTGTGAATTGTTGATAAACATTGGAGGGGTGCATTGATTTGTGTGTTTGTTATGCACATTAAAAGGGTGCACAGCATAGGTATTTTTGCTGCACCTTGGTGGGTTCATAGCATATTTGTGTTGTGGATTAATGCTGCTGGGCACACAGCATGTGCGTTCTTGGATGCACGTTGGATGGGTGCACAGTGTGTGTGTTGGGTGCCAGTTTGAGTTGTGCACAGCATGTTTGTGTTATGGGTGCATGATGGTGGGGTGCACAGCATGTGTTTATTGTGGGTGCACATTGGTGGGTGCACAACATGTGTGTTTTAGGTGCACATTTGTGGGTGCACAGCATGTGTGTGTTGTGAGTGAACCTGGGGAGGAGCACACAGCATGTGTGTGTCATGGGTGCACCTGAAAAGAAGCTCATAACATGTGTCTGTTGTGGGTGCACATGGGTGTGTGTGCAGCATGTGTATGTTGTGGGTACACATTGGAGAAGTACATAACATGTGTGTGTTTTGAGTAAACATGTGGAGTGGGGCGCACAGCTAGTATGTCTTTGGTGCACAGCAAAGTGGTGCACAGCAGGTGTTTTATGAGTAAATCTTGGGAGGGGCAAAAGGCATGTCTGTCTTGTGGTTGATCCTGGGGAAGGGCTCACAGCATGTGTGTGTTGTGAGTGTATGAGGGGGTGCACAGAATGTGTGTGATGTATACACATTGGAGGGATGCACAGCATGTGTGTGTTGGGTATCCATGGGGGATATACAGTATGTGTATGTTGTCGGGGATTGCTGGGGAGGTGCCCAGCATGTGTGTGTTGTGAGTACATGTTGGCATGGTGCACAGTATGTGTGTGCTGCACATGTATGTCAGAAGGGCGCATAGCATGTGTGTTTTGCGCATGTTGGTGGGTGCACAGCATTTTTGTGTTCTGGGTGCATGTTTGAGGGGTGCAAGCAAGTGTGTTTTGTGGGTGCATGTTGGAGAGTTGCACAGTGTGTGTGTGTTGTTGGTGCACATTGGTGGGTGCACAGCATGTGTGTTGTGGGCACACATTGGAGAGGTGCACAGAATGTGTGCATTTGGGTGCACATTGGTTGGTGCACAACACATGTGTTGTAGGTGTATGTTGGTGGGTGCACAGCATGTATGTGTTGTTGGTGAAAATGGGGAGGGGCACAGAGCAAGTGTATGTTGTGGGTGCACATGGAGGGTGCACAGCATGTGTGTGTTGTGGGTACATGTTAGAGGTGTGCGAAGCATGTGTGTGTTGTGGGCGAATCTGCACCTATGGAGGAGGGCATAACTTGTATGTTTTGGCTGCGTGGTGAAGTAGTGTACAGCATGTATGTTTTGTGAATACATCTTGGGAAAGGCATACAGGATTTCTGTCTTGGGGTAATCATGGGGAGAGACTCACAGCATCTGTGTGTTGTGGGTGTACATGAGGATGCACAGCATGTGTGTAGTATGTGTACAAATTGGAGAGGTGCAAAGCATGTGTTTGAAGTGGGTGCACATAAGAAAGGGACAAAGCATGTGTGTGTTATGGGTTCACGTTGGTGGGTGCACAACATGTGTGTATTGGGTGCACATGGGGGTGCACAGCATGTGTGTGTTGTAAGTGCATGTTGGAGGGTTGCAAACCAGGTGTGTATTTTGGGTGCACACGAAAGATGCATAGCACATGTGTGCTTTGGATGCACATTGGTGGATGAGCAGCATTTGTATTTTGGGTGCAGGTTTGTGGGTGCACACTATGTGTGTAATATGTGAACGTTGGAGGGATGTACTTCATGAGTGTTTGTGGGTGCACATGAGGGTTGCACAGCATGTATGCATTGTGAATTCACGTTTGAGTGGTGCACAATATGTATTCGTTTTGGAGGCATGTTGGTGAGTACACAGAATGTGTGTGTTGTGAGTGCATGTGGGAGGAGTGCATTCATTTGTGTGCTGGGGTGCACATTGAGGGGTGCACAGTGTATATGCATTGGGTACACCTTGATGGATTCACAGCATGTTTGTTTTGTGCTGCACTTTCGTGGTTGCACATAATGTGTGCGCTATGGATGCAAGTTGAACATGTGCACAGTATATGTGTTTTGTGCATGAACATGGGAGGCTTGCATGGCATGTGTTTGTTGTGGATGCATTTAGGAGGTTGCACAGCACATGTGCATTGTTGGTGCACTTAGGAGGGTTGCACAGCATGTGTGTATTTTGGGGACACGTTTGTGTGCTGCACAGCATGTGTTTCTTTTGGATGCACATTGGAGTATGCACAGCCTGTAAGTTTTTTTGGTGTACTTGGGAGAGGCACACAGCATGTTTGTGTTGTGAGTGGGCATTGGAGGGATGAAGAGTATGTGTATGCTGTGCTTGAATGTTGGAGGGGTGAACAACATGTGTCTGTTGTGTGTACTCATTGGAGGAGTGCAAAGCATGTGTGTGTAGTAAGTGAAGCTGGGAAGGGAACAAAGCGTGCGTGTGTTGTGGGTGCACAGTGAAGGGGTGCACATTATGAGTTTTCTGGGTGCAACTGAAATTGGGCACACAGCATGTCTGTGCACTTTGGAGGGGCACACAACATGTGTGTGTTGTGGGTCCACATTGGAGGGATCCACAGCATGTGTGTGCCGTGAGTGCAGGTCGGTTTATGCACAGTATGTGTGATTTTTAGGTGTAAGTTAGAGGAGTGTAGAGCATGTGTGTTTGTGGATGGACATTGGAGAGGTACACAGTATGTTTGATGGGTGCATATGGGGAAGGGCACACAGTATGTGCGTTTGGGGAGTGCACATTAGGGATGTGTAGTATGTGTGCATTGTAAGTACATGTTGGAAGGATGCATAGTATGAGTGTGTTGTGTGTGAACATGGGTGAGTGCAAATCATGTGTGGGTTGTGTGTGCACATGGGAGTTTCACAGCATGTGTGTGTTGTGGATGCACATTCGAGAAGTGCACATCATGTGTGTGTTGTGGGTGCACGTTACAGTGGCACACAGCATATGTATGTCAATTGTACATGAGGTGTGTACAGCATTTTTGTCTTGTCAACTCATGTTAGTGGGTTCACAACATGTGTATGTTGTGGATTAATGTTGGAGGGGTGCAGAGCATGTGTGTGTTGTGTATACACATAGATGTAGTGCAATACATGAGTGTGTAGTGGGTGCACCAAGGAAGGGAACAGAGCATGTGTGTGTTGTGAATGTATGGCAGAGGGGTGCACATCATGTGTGTTTTATGGGTGCAACTGGAATGGGGTGCACGGCATGTGTGCTTTGTGTATGCAATTTGGAGGGGCACATGGCATGTGTGTGAATGTCCATGTTGGAGGGATCCAGAGTATGTATGTGTTGTGGGTGCACTTGGGGAAGATTGCACAGAATGTGTGTGTTATAGGTACATGTTGTACAGTCACATATCATGTATGTTTTCAGCTCAATTTGGAGGCATTCACAGCATGTGTGTGGTGTGGGTGTACTTAAGAGTGGAGGGCATCATGTGTACATTGTTAGTGCACATTGGTGGGTGCACAGCCATTTTTTCTTTTGGGTACACACTGGAGGGTTGCCCATAATGTGTGTTTTGGGGTGCATGTTGGAATGGCACAAAGCATGTGAGTGTTGTGGGTGCACATTGGAGGGGTGAACTACATGTGTGTGTTTGGTGCAAGTAGAGGAACGTGTAGTGGGTGCACCTGTGAAGGGGACAAATCATGTGTGTGTTGTGGGTGCACGGTGGAGGAGTGCACACCACGTGAGTTTTCTGGGTGCAACTGGAATGGGGCACCCAACATGCTGTCAATGCACATCAGAGATGTGCACAGCATGATGTGTTGTGGGTGCACGTTGTTGGGTGCACGGCATATGGGTTTTGGGGTTGTAGGGGCGTACAATCTGTGTGTGTTGTGAGTGCACATTTGTGGGCACATGGCCTGCGTATGCTTTGGTGCACGCTGGAGGGGTACAAGTCTGTGTTTGTTTGGGGTGCATGTTTTTGTTTGCAAGGTGTGTGTTATGGTTGCATGTTAAAGTGACACACAGCATATGTGCGTTGTGTGCACATTAGAGGGGTGTATAACATGTTTGTTTTATGGGTGCATGTTGAAGGGGTACACAGCATGTGTGTTTTGGGTACACGTTGGTGGGTGCACAGCAGGTGTGTTATGGATGTGCACTGGAGGATTGTACAGCATGTTTGTGGTTTGGGTGCACCTGGAGTTAGGCATAAAACATGTGTGTTTAGTAAGTGTACATGGGGGTTCAAAGCATGTGTATGTTGTGGATGCACATTGGAGAGGTGTACAGTATGTTTGTTTGATGGGTACACGTTGGGAGGGGTACACAACATGTGTGTTTTGTGAGTGCACATTGGGGGCGCACAATATGTGTGTGTTTTGAGTACACGTTGGAAGGATGCACAGTATATGTGTATTGTGTGTGCACAGTAGTGGATGCAAAACGTGTGTGTGTTGTGGGTGAACACGTTTTCACAGCATATGTGTGTTGTGGATGCACTTTTGAGAAATGCACATCACATGTGTATTGTGGATGCATGTTTGAGTGGACTACAGCATATATGTGTCCATTGTACATGAAGTGTGCACAGCATTTTATGTTGTTGATGCATGTTAGTGGGTGAAAAGCATGTGTGTGGTGTGGATAAACGTTGGGGGGTGCATAGCATGTGTGTGTTGTGTGTACACATCGAAGGAGCACAAAGCGTGTGTGCGCATTGGATGCACCTGGGAAGGGGAGAAAGTACGTGTGTGTTATGAGTGCATGGTGGAGGGATTCACACACCATGTGTGTTTTCTGGGTGCAACTGGAAAGGGGAGCACAGAATTTGTGTTTTGTGTGTGCACTTTGGAGGGGGACGCAGCACATGTGTGTTGTGGGTGCATTTGCAGAAGGGTGTACAGAATGTGTGTGTTGTGGGTGCATGTTGGATGGAAACGTGTGTGTGTTGGGTTCACTTTGTAGGCATGCACAGCATGTGTGTGTTGTGAGTGCATGTGGTAGACATTATGTGCTTGTTGTTAGTGCACATTGGTGGGTGCACAGCAATTATTTGTTTGGGGTACACACTTGATGGTTGCCCATCATATGTGTGTTGTTGGTGCGCGTTGGAGTGGCACAAAGCAAATCAGTGTTGTGGGTGCACTTTGGAGTGGCACAACATGTGTGTGTTAGGTGCACATTGGGTGATGTACAGCATGTGTGCATTTGGGATGCACATCCAAAGGTCACACAGCATGTGTGTGTTGTGGGTGCAAGTGGGTTGGGGTGCACAGCATGCGTATGTTCTGGGTGCACGTTGTAGGGGTGCACAGTACGTGTTTTTATGAAGTGCAAGTTTGAGTGTTTAAGCATGTGTTTGTTGGGTGCATGTTGGAGGGCTACACAGCATGTTTGTTTTATTAGTGCGTGTCAAAAGGGTACACTGCATGTGTGTATTATGGGTGCACATTGGTGGGTGCACAAAAGATATGTGCTATGGATGCACGCTGGAGGAATACATAACATGTTTGTGTTGTTGGAGCACCTGAGATTAGTTGTGAACCATGTGTGTGTTGTAAGTGCACAAGGGAGTGCACAGCATGTTTGTTTTAGAGTATATTTAGAGTATATTTAGGGATGTAGAGTATATGTGTGTTATGGGTGCATGTTGGAGGGGTACACAGCACGTGTGTGTTGTGTGCACTTTGGTGGGTGCACAGCAGGTGTGTTTTGTGGATGCACATAGATGGGTGCTGAGCATGTTTGAGTTGTGGATGCATTTTGGAGTGTTAGGCTGCATGTGTGTGCTGTGGACGCATTTTGGAGTGATGCCCAGCATGTGTGAGTTGGGTGCATGTTTGTGAGTTCACAACATGTGGATGTTGTGAGTTAATGTTGGAAAAGTGCACAGCATGTATGTGTTATGGATGCATGTTGGCAAGGGTACACAGCATGTGTGTTTTGCAAGTACACATTAGAGGTGTGCACAGCACTTTTGTGTATTGGGCACACTTGGGAAAAAGGACACAGCATGTGTGTGATTTGAGTGCACGTTGGTGGGTGCACAAAATGTGTCTGTCGTGGGTGAACTTTGGTGGGTATCCAGCATGTGTGTGTTGTATGTATGTTGAAGGGGTTCACAGCATATGTGAGCTGTGGGTGTACATTGGAAGAGCACACAGCATATATGTGTTGTGGAGCATCCAGGCAGGGTTTCATAGCATGTGTGTGTTGTGTGTGCAAATGGAGGATGTACAGTATGTGTATGTTGTGGGTGATCTGGGGAGGGGCTCACAGCTTGTCTGTGTTGTGGTGCACGTCAGAGGGGAACACATAATGTGTGTGTTCACATTGGTGGCGTGCATAGCAAGTGTGTGTTGTGTGTGCACATGGGAGGGTTGGATATAAAGTGTGTGTTGTAGTGCACATTGATGGGTGCACAGCCTTTGTATGTTTTGGATTCACATAGGAAAGTTGCACAGCACATGCGCATTGTGGGTGCATGGTGGAGGGGTGAATGGCATGTGTGTGTTTTGGTGCACATTGGAGGGGTGCATAATTTGCATTTCTTTTGTGTGCACAGTTGTGTGCAAGCATGTGTGTGTTGTGGATGCACGTTGTAGAGGTGCACAGCATGTGTATGTTTTGTGTTCATGTTGAAAGGGTACACAGCATGTGTGTGTTCTGGGTGCACATGGGTAAGCGTGCACAGCATGTGTGTGCTGTGGGTGCACATTTGAGGGGTGCACAGCATGTGTCGTGTTGTGAGTGCACCTGAAAAGGGCACACAGCATATGTTTGTTGTGGGTGCATGCTGAGGGGTGCACAGCATGTGTGTGTTGAGGGTTCATGTTGGAGGAGTGCACAACATGGATGTGTTGTGACTGCACGTCAGAAGAGTGAACAGCATGTGTGTGTTGTGAATATGCATTGGAGAAGTGAACAGCATTTGTGTGTTGTGGGTGCACTTAGAAAATGGTGTACAGCATGTGTGTTTGGTGGATGCACATTGGTGGGTGCACAGCATGTTTGTTTAGATTCATGTCAGAGGGTTGCACATCATGCGTGTGTTGGGAATGCATGTTGGTGAGTGTACAGCATGTGTGTGAGGGGTGTACATTGAAGGAGTGCACAGCATGTGCGTGCTGGGGGGCATGGTGAAGGGTTGCACAGCATGTGTTTGTTGTGGGTGCACCTGGGGAGGGGTTCACAGCGTATGTGTGTTGTGTTTGTACATGAAGGGTGCACAGTGTGTGTGTTTGGAGTGCATATAGGAGAAACACACAGCATTTGAGTGTTATAGATTAAAGTGCAAATGGCATGTGTGTGTCAGGTGCACGTGGGGGTGCACAGCATTGTATGTGTCTGGATGCATGTTTTTGGGTATACAGCATGTGTGTGTTGTGGATGCACATTGGAGGGGTGCACAGAATGTGTGCATTATTGGTGCACATGCAGAAGAGAATACAGTGAGTATTGTGGGTGCACATTAGGGGTGTGCACAGCATGTGTGTGTTGTGGGTGCACGTAGGAAGAATTGCACAAGAAGTGTGTGTTTCTGATGCACCTAGTGAGGGACTCATGGCATGTCTGTGTTGTGAGTACACATTAGGGGTGCACAGCATGTGTGTGTTGGAGGCGCACATTGGAGGGGCACACAGAATGCATGTGTTGTGGGTGCACATTGAAGTGGTGCACAGCATGTGTGTGCTGTGGTGCACGTATGAGTATGCACAGCATGTGTGCTGTCGATGCATTTTAAAGGAGCACACAGCATGTGTGTGTTGTGGGTGATCATGGGGAGAAGCACACAGAATGTGTGTGTTATGGGTGCACCAGGGAAGGGGCTTATGGCATTTATGTGTTGTGGGTGCATGTTGGTGGGTGTACAGCATGTTTGTTGTGAGTGATTTCTTATGGGGTGCACAGCAGTTGTGTGTTGTGGGTGCACATAAGGAGGGCCATACATCATGTGTGTGTTCTGGGTACAAATGAAGAAGGGTGCAAAGAGTGTATGGATTGAGGGTGCATGTTGGAGGGGTGTACAGCAAGTGACAGAGTGCACAAAGCATTTGTGTGTTGTGGGTGCACCTGGGTGGGAGTTCGCAGCCTGTGTGTCATCAGTGCACTTTGGAAGTACACAGAATATGTTTGTTGTTGGTGCACGTTGGAAAGGTTCACAGCACATGTGTGTTGTGTTCATGGTGAATGGCTAATGGTGAAGAGTCAGAGCATGTGTGTGTTGTGGGTGTAGAGTGGAGGGGTGTACAGCATGTGTGTGTTGTGTTCATGATGAACAGTAAGTGGGGAAATGTGCACACCATGTGTGTCCTGTGGGTGCACAGTGGATGGACACACAACATGCGTGTGTTGTGGGTGCATACAGGGAGAAGCTCTCAGAAAGTTTGAGTTGTTGAACACAGGGGTGCACAGCATGTGTGTGTAAGTGGGTGTGCACAGCATGTCTGTGTTGTGGGTGCACGTTGAAAGGGTGCACATCATGTAAGTGTTGCTTGTTCATGTTAAAGGCACCCATAGCATCTGGGTGTTGATGCACATTGGTGGGTGCACATCATGTGTGTTTGGGGTGCACATTGTAGAAGTGCACATCATGTATGTGCTGTGGGCGCACGTTGGAGGAGTCCAGAGCATATGTGTGTTGTGAACGCATGGTGGAGGGGTACACAGCATGTGTGTGTTATGGGTGCACTTTGGAGGAGTGCACAGCATGTGTGTGTTGTGTATGCATGTTGAATATGTGCACAGCATTCATGTGCTATGAATTGAAGTCTGCGGGGTGCACAGCATATGTATGATGTCAGTATACATTGGAGAGCTTCACAATGTGTGTGCGTTGTGGATAACCACTGGAGGAGTGCACAGCATGTGTGTGTTTTTGATGAACGCTAGAGGGATGTAGAGTATATGTGTGTTATGAATTCACCTTGGAGGAGTGCACAGCTTGTGTATGATGTGAGTACACGTTAGAGGGTTTGAGGGTATGTGTGCATTGTGGGTGCACCTAGGAAAAGTTGCACAGAATGTGTATGTAGTGGGTGCACATTGAGAGCATGTGTGTGTTGTAGCTGAACATTAGAGGGGTGTAGAGCATTTGTGTGTTGGGGGTGCATGTTGGAGGTGTGAACAGCATGTGTGTGTTGTGGGTGTACATTGGTGGGTGCACACCATGTACATGGGTTCACGTTGGAGAGGCACACAGCATGTGTATTTTGTGGATGCACCTTGGAAAGGGTGCACAGCATGTGTGTGTTGTGGATGTGTGTTGGAGGGATGCACAGAATGTGTGAGTTGTGGGTGCACTTTGGTAGGGGCACAGCATGTTTGTATTGTGGTTGCAACTTGAGAGGGGCACAGAACATGTGTGTTTTGTAGGGGAATGGTGAATGTTTGAACAGCTTGTGTGTGTTGTGGATGCACTGTGGAGTGATGCACAGCACGTGTGTTGTGGGTGTACCTTGCAATGGGCAAACAGCATGCCTGTATTATGGGTGCACATTGGCTTGGTACAAAGCATGTGTGTGTTGTGGATGCACATGGGGATTTACAGCATGTGTGTGTTGTGTGTGCATATTGAAGGGGTGAACAGTATGTGTGTTTTGTCAGTACATGTGGGAAGGGATAAACAGCATGTGTGTGTTTGGGTCCACATGGAAGGTGCACAGCATAAGAGTGTTTTGGGTGCACATTGGAGGGACAGACAGCATTTGTGTGTTGTGGGTGCACATTGAAGGGGTATACAGCAAAGGTATGTTGTAGGAACATGTTGGAATGATGCAAAGCATGGGGGTGCTGTGCAAGCACACAGGAGGAGTGCACAGCATGTGTGTGTTGGGTGCTCATGGGGGTGCACAGCTTGTGTTTGTTGTGGATTCCCCATTTGAGGGTTGCATGGCATACGTGTGTTGTTGATGCATGTTGAGGGGGGTGCATAGTATGTATGTTGTGGGTGCACAAGAAGGTGTGCACAGGATGTGTGTGTTTTGGATGCACATTACAGGTGCACATCACATATGTGTTCGGTGCATGTTGGTGGGTGCACCGCTTGTGTGTGTTGTAGATGACGTTGGAGTGGTGCACATGTGTGTGGTATGTATTCATATTGGTAGGGTGCACAGCATGTGTGCACTGTGGGTGCACATTGGTGTGTAGTACATCATGTGTGTTGCAGGTGCACACTGGAGGGTGCACATCATATGTGTTGATGCTCACTAAAGAAGTAAAGAGCATATGTGTGTTGTGGGTGCATATGTGTTGGGGCATACAGCATGTGTGTCTTCTGGGTGCACCTGGGAGAATCTCATAGTATGTGTGTGCTGTGGCTGTGTGCTATGAACTGAAGTCTTTGCACCATTCCAGCATGTTTCCACAATATACTCTTGCTGTACACCCCTTCAATGTGTACCCACAACACACAAATGCTGTCTGTCCCTCCAATGTGCACCCAAAACACACTTATGCTGTGCACCTTCCATGTGCACCCAAACACACACATGCTGTTTATTCCTTCCCACATATACTGACAAAACACACATACCGTTCACCCCTTCAATATGCACATTGGTGGGTGCAAGACATGTTTGTCATGGGTCCACATTGAAGAACACAGCATGTGTGTGTTGTGGGAGCACTTTGGAAAGGTGCAAAGTTTGTTGATGTTGTGGAAGCACACTGGAGGTGCTCACAGCATGTGTGTGTTTGGAGGCACGATGGTGGGTGCACAGCATTTGTGTGTTGTTCATGTATGTTGGAGGGGTGCACAGCATGTGTGTATTTTGGGTGCCCATGAAGGGGTGCACAGTTTTTGTGTGTTGTGGGTTCAAATTGGAACAATAAACAGCAGAGGTGTATTGGGTGCACATGCGGGGTGCAAAGCAAGTGTGTGTTTTGGTGCATGTTGGAGGAGTGCACAGCATGTGTGTCTTGTGTGCACATGTTGGACAGTGCACAGCATGTGAGTACTGTTAGTGCACATGGGGAAGAGTGCACAGCATGTGTATTGTGGTTGAACATAGGAGGTGTGCACATGTGTGTGTTGTGGGTGCACATTGGTGGGTACATAGCATGTGTTTTGTGGGTGCAGGTTGGAGGACTGAGCATCATGTGTTTGTTGTTGGTGCATGTTGGCGGGTGCACAGCATATGTGTATCGTGGGTGCACCTAGAAGGGGTGCACAGAATGTGTGCATTTTTAGTGCACCTAGGGAGGGGTTCACAGCTTGTGTGTGCTGTGGGTGCACATTAGGGGTACACAGCATGTTTGTATTGTGGATGCATGTTGGAGGGGCACACAGCATATGTGTGTTGTGAGTGCATCTGGGAAGAAATGTTTCATGGGTGCATCTGAGAAGAAAAACACAATTGTGTGTTGTGGGTGCATGGTATAGCGGTGCACAGGATGTTTGCATTGGGTGCATGGTAGTGGGTGCATAGCATGTGTGTGTTGTTGGTGCATGTTGGTGGGTGCACAGCCTGTGTGTATTGTGAGTGCACATAGAAAGGGTGCACAGGGTGTATGTGGTGTCATTGAAACTAGGGAGAGGTTCACAGCATGTGTGTGTTGTGGGTGCACATTATGGTTGCACAGCATGTTTGTGTTCTGGGTGAACGTTGGAGCGGCACATACCATGTGTATGCTGTGGGTACATCTGGGAAGGAATGCACATAATGTGTGCATTGTGAGTGCACAGTGAAGGGGTACACAGCATGTATGTGTTGGGCGCATGTTAGTGGGTGCACAGCTTTGGTGTGTTATGGGTGAATCTTGTTGAGTATACAACGCGTATGTGTTATGGGTTGCACAACATGTGCTTGTTGTGGATACAGGTTGGAGGGGTGCACAACATATTTGTGCTGTGTAATCCTATTGGTGGGGTGCACAGCATGTGTGTCATGTGGGTGTACATTGATGTGGTGCACAACATGTGTGTACATTGATGTGGTGCACAACATGTGTGTGCTGTGGGTGCACGTTGGAGGGTGCACAGCATGTGTGTTGCTGATGCTTGTTAAAGAAGTGAATGGCATGTGTGTGTAATGGGTGCACCTGGGAGAAGCTCACAGCATGTATGTGTGGTGTACACATGGAGGGTGCACAGTATGTATGTATTTGGTTGCACATTGTTGGGTGTACTGTGTGTGTTGTGGATGCACATTGGAGATTTGCACAATATGCATGTCATATGAGTACATGTTGAAGGGATGCACAGCATGTGTGTGTTGTGGGTGACCTAGGAAGGGGTTCATAGCATGAATGTGTTGTGGTTGTACGTGGGGGTGCACAGCATGTCTGTATTGTGGGTGCACATTAGAGGTGTGCACAGCATGTGTGTGTCATGGGTACTTGTTTGTGGGTGCATTGCTTGTGCATTGTGTGTTGTGGTTTAAGGTTATACATCATGTGTGTGTTGTGAATGCATGTTGGTGGATGCACAACATTTGTGTGTTTTGGTTACACAATGGAAGATTGCACAGCCTGTGTGTGCTGTGGGTGCATGGTGGAGGCAGGCATTACATGAGTTTGTTTTGGTGAAAGTTGGAGGAGGGTTGCACAATATGTGTTTTTTTTGGGTGCATGTTTTTGTGTGCAAGCATGTGTGTGTTGTGAATGCATGTTGGAGGGCTACACAGCATGTGCTGTGTTGTGTGCACTTTGGTGGGTGCACAGTAGGCATGTTTTGTGGATGTACATAGGTGGGTGCACAGTATGTGTGTTTTGAATGCATGTTGGAGGGGTGCACAGTACGTATGTGTTGTGTGCATGCTGGTGGCTGAACAGTAGGTATGTTTTATGAATGCATGTAGGTGGGTGCACAGCATTTGTGTGTTGTAGATGAACTTTGAAAGGATACACATCATGTATGTGTTGCGGGTTCATGTTGAAGGCATGCACAGCATGTGTGTGTTGGTACACATTGGTGGGTGCATAGCATGTGTGTTGTGGGTGCATTTTGTAGAAGTGCACATCATGTATGTGTTGTGGATGCACTTTGGAGGGGTGCACAGCATGTGTGTGCTGTGTATGCACGTTGGATATGTGCACAGCATATATGTATTATGAATTGAAGTTTGTGGGGTGCACAGCATGTGTATGATGTGAGTATACATTGGAGAGCTTCACAATATGTGTGCGTTGTGGATAAACATTGGAGAGGTGCACAGCATGTGTGTGTGTTTTTATGAATGTTGGAGGGGTATAGAGTATATGTGTGTTTTGAATTCACCTTGGAGGAGTGCACAGCTTGCATATGGTGTGAGTACACCTTAGAGGGGTTGAGAGTATGTGTGCATTGTGGGTACACATGGCAAAGGTTACACAGAATGTGTGTGTAGTGGGTGCACATTGGTGGCTGCACAGCATATGTGTGTTGTAGCTGTACATTAGAGGGGTGTAGAGCATTGGTGTGTTGGCGGTGCATGTTGGAGGTGTGAATAGAATGTGTGCATCCAGGTATGTTTGTTGCAGCTCTATTCACAATAGCAAAAACATGGAGCCAACCGTGTTGCCCATTGAAGTTGGACTGGATAAAAAAAAATGTAGTACATATACACAATGGAATATTATGCAGCCATAAAGAAGGACAAAAATATGGACTTTGCAGCAAATTGGATGGATTTGGAGTCGATAATGCTAAGTGATTTATCACAGAAACAAAGAACTGAGTTCCATATGTTCTCACTCATAAGGTGACCTTGAACAATTATAATGCTATAAGAAAGCGATTGGCAGTAGAAAACTGTCAGGGGAAGGGGGGTGGACTGGCAGTTGAGGAAAACTGCTAGGGGAGGGAGGGGCATACCTCATCACAAGGGTACCTGCATGATCAATGTTTGTATACCTAACCCTGAATTGTACCTCACATCTTTATAATAAATAAATAAATTTTTAAAAAAAGAAAGTGTGCATTGTGGGTGTACCTTGGTGGGTACATACCATGTGTGCATCATGAGTTCACATTGGAGAGGCACACAACATGTGTATTTTGTGGATGCACCTTGGAAAGGGTGTACAGCATGTGTATGTCGTGGGTGCACGTTGGAGGGGTGCACAGAATGTGTGAGTTGTGGGTGTACTTTGGTGGGAGCACAGCATGTTTGTGCTGTGGTTGCAACTCGAGAGGGGCACAGAGCATGTGTGTTTTGTAGGGGTATGGTGGATGTGTGAACAGCAAGTGTGTGTTGTGGGTGCACAGTGAAGAAATGCACAGCACGTGTGTTGTAGGTGTACCTTACAATGGACGAACAGCATGTCTGTATTGTGGGTGCACGTTGGCCTGGTACAAAACATGTGTGTGTTATGTGTGCACATTGAAGGGGTGCACAGCATGTATGTGTTGTGGGTGCATGTTGAAGGTGTGCACAACATGGGCTTATTGGGTGTGCATTTGAGGGTTGCCCAGTATGTGTGTTTTGTCAGTATATGTGGGAAGGAATAAACAGCATGTGTGTGTTTGGGTTCACATGGAAGGTGCACAGCATAAGTGTGTTTTGGGTGCACATTGGAGGGACAGACAGCATTTGTGTATTGTGAGCGAACATTAAAAGGGGTGTACAGCAAGGATATGTTGTGGGAACATGTTGGAATGGTGCAAACATGGGGGTGTTGTGTAAACACACAGGAGTAGTGCACAGCATTTGTGTGTTGGGTGCTTATGGGGGGTGCACAGCATGTGTTTGTTTTGGATGTCCCATTCGAGGGTTGCACAGCATATGTGTGTTGTTGATGCATGTTAGGGGGGTGCATAGCATGTGTGTGTTGTGGATGCACACAGAAGGGGTGCACAGGATTGTGTGTTTTGGATGCACATTACAGGTGCACATCACATATGTGTTGGGTGCATGTTGCTGGGTGCGCAGCTTGTGTGCATTATGGGTACATGCTGGATGGGTGTACAACATGTGTGTGTTTTGGGTTCATACTGGTAGGGCACACAGCATATGTGTGCTATGGGTGCACGTTGGTGTGGAACACATAATGTGTGTTGCAGGTGCATACTGGAGGGTGCTCATCATGTGTGTTGATGCACACTAAGGAAACAAACATGTGTGCACTGTGTGTGCATGTGCATGTGTGCTAGGGCATACAGCATGTGTGTCTTCTGGGTGTACCCGGGAGAGGTTCACAGCATGTGTGTGCTGTGGGTGCACGTTGGTGGGTACACAGCATGTGTGTTGTGGTGCACGTTGGAGTGGTGAGCGTCATGTGTTTGTTGTTGGTGCATGTTGGTGGGTGCACAGCATGTGTGTATTGTGTGTGCACATAGAAAGGGTGCACAGGATGTGTGCATTTTTAGAACACCTAGGGAGCGGTTCACAGCATGTGTGTTGTGGGTGCACATTAGGGGTACACAGCATGTTTGATTTGTTGCACGTTGGGGGCCACACATCACGTGTGTGTCATGGGTGCATCTGGGAAGAAATGCACATCAAGTGTGTGTTGGGAGTACATGGTTTAAGGGTGCACAGGATTTTTATGTTGGGTGCACGGTATTGGGTGCATAGCATGTGTGTGTTGTTGGTGCAAGTTGGTGAGTGCATGACCTGTGTTCATTGTGAGTGCACATAGAAGGGGTGCACAGAATGTGTATGTTGTCAGTGAAACTAAGGATAGGTTCACAGCATGTGTGTGTTATGGGTGCACATTATGAGTGCACAGCATGTTTTGTGGGTGAACGTTGGAGGGACACACAGCATGTGTGTTGTGAGTGCATCTGGGAATGAATGCACATCAAGTGTGCATTGTGGGTGCTCAGTGTAGGGGTACACAGCATGTATGTGTTGGGTGCATGTTAGTGGGTGCACAGCTTGTGTGTGTTATGGGTGCACCTTGACGAGTGCACAGCTTGTGTGTGTTATGGGTGCATGCTGGAGGGCTGCACAGCGTATGTTTGTTGTGGATACAAGCTAGAGGGGTGCACAACTTGTTTGTGTTGTGTATTCCTATTGGTAGGGTGCACAGCATGTGTACGGTGTGAGTGCACATTGGTGTGGTGCACCACTTGTGTGTGCTGGGAGTGAAGGTTGGAGGGTGCACAGCACGAGTGTTGTTGATGCCTTTTAAAGAAGTGAACAGCTTGTGTGTCTCGTAGGTGCACCTGGGAAAAGCTCACAGCATGTGTGTGTCGGGGGTACACATGGGGAGTGCACAGTATGTGTGTACTTGGATGCACATTGCTGGGTGTACGGTGTGTGCTGTGGACACACATTGGAGAATTGCACAATATGTGTGTCTTGTGAGTACATGTTGGAGGGCTGCACAGCATGTGAGTGGCAGATCTAAGAAGGGACTCATAGCATGAGTGTGTTGTGGTTGTACATGAGGGGTGCACAGCATGTGTGTGTTGTGGGTGCACATTGGAGGTGTGCATGGCATGTGTGTCATGGGTGCATGTTGGTGGATGCACTGCATGTGTGTTGTGTTTGTTGGTTGAAGGGGTGTATATCATGTGTTTGTTGTGAATGCACATTGGTGGATGCTCAACTTCTGTGTGTTTTTGTTATGCAGTGGAAGTATGCACAGCTTTTGTGTGCTGTGGGTGCACAGTAGAGGCAGGCATAACAAGAGTTTGTTTTGGTGAACGTTGGAGGGTTGCATAATATGTGTTTTTTGGGTGCATGCTTTTGTGCACAAATTGTGTGTGTTGTGAATTCACGTTGAAGGGGAACACAGCATGTGTGTGCTGTGTGCATGTCAGTGGGTGCACGGTAGGCATGTTTTGTGGATGCACATAGGTGGGCACACTGCACGTGTGTGTTGTGAGTGCACGTTGGAGAGGTGCAGAGTATGTGTGTGTTGTACGCATGTTGGTGGGTGAACAGTAGGTTGTTATAGATGCATGTAGGTGGGTGCACAGAATGTGTGTGCTGTGATGCACGCTGGAGGATTGCACAGTGTGTGTGTGTTGTGGGTGCATGGTGGGTTCACATTGGTGAAGTGCACAGCATGAATGTGTTGTGGATGCACGTCGGAGAACTGCAAAGCATGTGTGTTGTGGGTGCAAGTGGGGAAGATTGCACTGCATGTGTGGGTTGTGGATGCACAATGGAGTGGCATCACAGCATGTGTTTGCTGTGGTTGCACGTGAGGGGTGCACAGCATGTGTGTGCTTGTGGGTGCATAGCAGGTGTGTGTTGTGGGTGCAAATAAGAAGGGGTGTACAGCATTTTTCTGTTCTGTGTTCAAATAGGAAAGGGTGCAAAGAATGTGTGAGTGGGTGCACGTTGGAGGGGTGTACAGCAACTGAAGAAGGATGCACAGCATGTGTGTGTTGTGGGTGCACCTGGTTAGGGGTTCACAGCATGAGTGTGTTGTGATTGCACATGGGGGTTGCACAGAATATGTTTATTGTGGGTGCACGTTGAGGGGGCACACAGCATGTTTGGGTTGTGGGTACAAAGTTGAGGGACACACAACATGTGTATATTGTGGGTTCATGTGGGGAGAACTCAGGATGTTTGTGTTGCAGGTACACATGGGGGGTGCACAGCATGTGTGTGTTGTGGGTGTACCTGAGGAGAGGTTTGCAGCATATGTGTGTTGTGAGTGTATGTTAGTGGGTGCACAGCATGTTTGCTGTGGTTGATCTTTCGAGTAGTGCCCAGCAAGTGTGTTTTGTAGTTGTTAGTTTGTGGGTGCACAACAGGTGGATGTTGTGGGTGCAAATAAGGAGGAGACACAGCATTTGTCTGTTCTGGGTTCAAATAGGGAAGGGTGCAAAGAATGTGTGAGTTGTGGGTACACGTTGGAGGGGTGTACAGCAAGTGAAGAAGGATGTACTGCATGTGTGTGATGTGGGCGCACCTAGGTAGGGGTTCATAGCATCCTGTGTTTTGGGTACACATGGGGGTGAACAGAATATGTTTATTATGGGTATATATTGGAGGGGCACACAGCATGTTTGTGTTGTGGGTGCAAATTGGAAGGGTGCAAAACATGTGTATATTGTGGGTTCGTGTGGGGAGGGGAACTCAGGATGTTTGTGTTGTGGATGCACATGGAGGGGTGCACAGCTTGCCTGTGTTGTGTGTGCAGGTTGGAAGGGCATACATTTGTGTGTGCTGTGGGTGCATGTTGCAGGCATTCACAGCATGTGTGTGCTGTGGGTGCATATAGGGGGTGCACAGAATATGCTTTTTTGTGGGTGCACATGGGAAAGATCCAGAGCATGTGTGTGTTGTGGGTGCACTATGGAGGGGTGCACAGCATGTGTGTGCTGTGGGTGCACTTTGGAGGGGTGCATAGCTTGTGTGTATTGTGCATGCACGTTGTATGGGCTCACAGCATATGGGTGTTATGGATTCAAGTTGGGGGGTGCACATTATGTGTATGATGTGAATACACATTGGAGGGGTTCACAGTATGTTTGTGTTGTGGATGCACATTGGTGGTTAGACAGCATGCGTGTTTTGTAGGTCCATATTAGAGAGGTGTAGAGCATGTGTGTGTTGTGGATGCACGTTGGAGTGGTGCACAGCGTGTGTGTTGTGGATGCACTTTGGAGAGGTGCACAGCATGTGCATGATGTGAGTACATATTGGAGGGGTTGAGGGTATGTGTGTGTTGTGGGTGCACATGGGAAAGGTTGCACAGAATGCGTGTATAGTGGGTGTATGTTGGTAGGTGCACAGCATGTGTGTGTTGAAGATGCATTTTAGAGGGGTGTAGAGCATGTGTGTGGTGTGGGTGCACAGAATGTATTTTCTGGTTGCACTTTGGAGGAGTGCACAGCATGTGTCTGTTGTGGGAGTCCGTTGGGGGATCCACACCATGTGTGTATTGTGGGTTCATGTTGAAGGGGCACACAGCATGTGTGTGTTGTGGGTGCACCTTGGAAGGGGTGCACAGAATGTGAGTGACGTGGGTTCACGTTCCAGGAACACAAAGCACATGTATGTTTTGTAGGTGCACAGTGGATGTGTGAACAGCATGTATGTTTTGTGGGTGCATGGTGGAGAGGCGCACAGCATGTGTGTTGTGGTTGCACATTGGAGATGTGCACAACATGTGTGTATTGTGCGTGCACATTGGTGAGTGCACAGCATGTATTGTGGGTGCACATTAAAGGACTATACAGCATGAGTGTGTTGGTGCATGTTTGTGGGTGCACAACATGTGTGTATTGTGGGTGCACATAGAAGGGGCCTACAGGATGTGTGTGTTGTCAGTGCACCTAGAAAAGGGCTCGTAGCATGTGTGTGATGTCAGTGCACATTAGGGGTGCACAGCATGTCTGTGTTGTGGGTGCATCTGGGAAGGAACACACATTATGTGTGTGTTGTCAGTTCACAGTAAAGGGTTGCACAGCATGTATGTGCTAAGTGCACATTAGTGGGTTCACAGCATGTGTGTGTTGTTAATGCATGCTGATGGGTGCACTTCATGTGTGTGTTGTGGGAGCACATGGAGGGATGAACAGCATGTATTTATTAGGTACATATTAGAGTGTGCGCGATTTGTATGTGTTATGGATGCACCTTGGTGACTGCATGTGGGAGGGCTGCACAACATGTGTGTGTTGTGTATTCACATTGGTGGGGTGCACAGCATGTGTGTGGTGTGGGTGCACGTTGGAGGGTACACAGCATTTGTGTTGTGAGTGCACATTAGAGAGGTGCACAGCATGTATTTGTTGTGGGTGTACATTTGAGGTGTGCACAGCATGTATGTGGAAACATGTTAGTGTGTGCACAGAATGTGCATGCTGTGGATGCACATTGGTGGGTGCATGGCATGTGGGTTTTGTGGGTGTGCATTGGAGGGGCAATCAGCTGGTGTGTGTTTTGTATGCACATGGGAGGTGCATAGCATGTGTGTGCTGAGGGTGCACATGGGGAGGGACACAGATCATGAGTTTGTTGGTGCACATGGGGTGTGCAGAGCATGTGTGTTTTGTGGGTTCATGTTGGAGGGGTGCACATCATGTGCATGTTGTGGATTCTCATTGGAGAGGAACAAAGGATGTGTGTATTGTGGTTGAACCTGGGGAAAGGCTGACATCATGTGTGTTGTGGATTCACTTTGTAAGGATGCAAGTATGTGTGTGTCATGGATGGATGTTGGAGGGATGCACAGTATGTGTGTGTTTTTGGTGAACCTGAGGAGGGGCATACTGCATGTGTGTTTTTTGGGTGAACTTTGAAAAGTTGCACAGCATGTGTGTCTTGTGGGTGGATGCTGGAAGGGCACACAGCATGGGTGTGTTTGGGATGCATGTTTGGGGGGCTACAGCATGTCTGTGTTGCGGGTGCATGCTGGAGGGGTACACAGCATGTGTGTGTTCTGGATGCACATTGAAGTGGTACACAGCATGTATGTGTTGTGAATGCACCTGGAAAAGGGAGCAGAGCATGTTTGTGTGGTGGGTGTTTGGGGGGGGGTGCTGCACAGCATGTGTCTGTTATGAGTGAACCTAGAGAGGAGCTCACAGCATTTTTGTGTTGTGGGTGCACTTTAAGGGTGCAGACCATGTGTGTGTTGTTGATGCACAATGGAGCAGTGCATGGTATGTCTGTGTTGTGGGTGCACATTAGGAAGGGTGGACAGCATGTGTGCACTGTGGGTGAATGTGAGGAAGAGCACAGAGCATCTTTGTGCACTTGTGTCTTGTATGGTTGGTATGTGGGATCCCCTCACTGTGCCTGTGTGTGTCTGTGTTTATATGTTTGTGAGACACTCACCCCTACATTTTCCCTGTCAGGGGATGGTCTTAGCAGGCAAGGGCTGTGGTTCTGAAATGACTGGATTCTGTCTCATGACCAATGGACTTCTAAGCATAGCTGACAACTTTCTGGCTCACTAGTAAAAAGCACAGGAGGCCCTGTTTTAGCCATTGGGAGAAGAGAAACAGCAGGACCACATCAGTCTGCTGGGAGAAAAAGAAGCCATCATCAGTAAGTACCTATTTGGTGTCAGGCACAGTGACAAACAAGTAGCCCACATTTCATGGGCTGTCTAGCATCGCCCAAGTGTTCTATGAGTAGTGACTGCATCCGTGGCCCCAAACATGGCCTTCCTGATTCTAAATCTTTTTCAATGTGACTTTGCAGCAACTTGCATGCAGACACAAAGTCTATTTCACCTCCCCTTGAATCTGGGCTGACTCATGACTCTAGATTTGGTCAAGAGAATGTGCTGGAAGTGACGAAGTGCCATTTCCTGGCCTAGGCCTCAAGGGCCTTGTAGTTTCCACTTGTTCCTTAAACTTCTGAGATCACCTGTGAAGGAGCCCAGGCTAGCCTGTTGACAAACAGCCTTGCAGTGTCTGTGTGCATGAGGGAGTGCATGGAGTCTTGTATGTGAATGTCTGCTGTGAGGTATTGTCCAGGCATTGACTCTTTTCCCAGACATTGGCTTCTTTTTGCCCCCTCTCTCAGGGAGCAGCCTCTGACTAAGGCTGGTCTCTGTAGGATTTGATTATTTCCAGTCATGAGCCACTGGGTGCAGGTGACAAAGCAGAGCTGAGAACAATGTGGGCGGCACTCTTACTCACTGTGATTGTAACTACCATGTAGCAATTTGAATAATTAGCATGCTTGATTATAAAACCACTTGCTGTCCTGTCCCAAGGTGCAGATTCTTTTTTCACTGATGGGCGCTATCAGTGCCTCCTGTAATAAACCTCTAATAAATCAATGTCTCTCCCTGCTGGGTCTCCAGGTGTCTTCTTTGGAATAGTTAACGAATATTAAATGCAAGCCCTCTCTGATTTGGGGTTGCTGTGTTATACCTGCAGCCCCAGATGACCCCTCAGACAAGCTCACTGCAACCAAATTTACGAGAGGACCTGGCCCAGATGGGCAGAGCACCTGATCATCCCACAGCTGAGACTGCAGATGTATGCAGCCAAGGTGAACCACCTGCTGGTATAGACTCATGCACAATAATAACTACTTTTTTGTCAGTCACTGAATTCCGGGGTGGGTTGCTACATCAGCACTAGCTTACTGATAGAGACTGGTATCATCATTCTCCCCATTTCACAGACAAGGAAATTGAGAATAAGTTAAAACTTCCCAAAGGTCTCACATCTACATGTAAACAAGAGGTATGATTCAAGCCCACATAGACTTGTTCCAGGGTTTAGGAGTTTCTTATTCTGCTCAAGCTGCTATAATAAAATACCAAACACTTAAACAACAGACATTAATTTTCCCACAGTTCTGGAATGTAAAAGTAAAAGATCAAGGTCCTATCTGGCTTGATCTGCCAGCAAGGCCTCTCTTCCTGGCTTGTAGATGGCAGCTGTTTTCCTTTTTGCTGTGCCCCCATATGGCCATTTTTTTCTCTCTTCCTTTTTTGTTTTTTGTTTTGTTTTTTTTTGTTTTTGTTTTTTTGTTGTTGTTTTGAGATGGGGTCTCCCTCTGTCTCCCAGAATAGAATGCAATGATATGATCATAGCTCACTGCAGCCTCAAACTCCTGGGCTTACGCAATCCTCTCGGCTCGAACTCGAGTAGTTGGGGCTACAGGAATGAGACACTGTGCTCAGATTTTTCTCTTCCTAATAAGGAAAGCAATCCTGTTGGATTAGGGTCCCACCCTTATAACTTTACTTAACCCAAAGGTCTCATCTCCAACTTGGGTCATATTGGAGGTTAAATCTTCAATGTGTGAACTGAGGAGGTGGGACAAAATTCAGTTCTCAATGAGGAGTGAACCTCCATACCAAGCCATCTTTAGAGCCACAGCACAGACCACAAGTAGGAATGATATCTCCATCCAATAAGATGAGGAACGTGAGGGTCAGCAAGCTGACCTCTGGGATCCTGTGTTGTAAGGAACACAGTGAGGTTGTCCCCCAGCCCTGTGCCCTCTGCACAGCCATCCTGGCCTCCAGTGCAGAACTGTCACTTTCTCAGTAGCTGTTTCTTAGCTTCTGATTCTCCACGGGCAGGGAAGGCCTTGAGTATTGGGACTGTATCCCCTACATTCTTGCAACCTCTGGGCCTGATAGGTATGGCCCACAGTAGAGGTGGAGGAATTATGAGGGGAATCCTGGACCCCTAGAGCCTAGGATCTTCCCTGGGGCTTGTTCTACACTGTCCCCAGTTTCCTGAAAGAGTGAAGCCCCAGTTGCCCATTGTGAGAATTGATTCAGTAATTCCCTCCTGCCTGTCTCTTTTCTTCACTCCTCTACTGGTGTTTCCCGAGATCAGCTCCCAGATAAACAACTTACAATGAACTCTACACTAGACACAGCCCTTCCACTCTCTCTTGAAAGAAGTCCTCTTCTCTTCTCATGGCCTGGAGGCCTGATCTCCAAGCTGATTAGATGAAATCCCAAGGAAAGGGGACATAAACACAGCACCTGGGGGCTCCTGAGAGATTCACTTCTGCCCACCTGCTTACCAAGGCTGCAGATCCCCAGGCTGGGGACAGCTTCATTTTGAGCCTAGGTTTTTCCTCAGGCTGGGCTATCCTCCAAGTGGTCGCAGTGGTGGCCAGTCTATGGTTGAGAGCAAGCATGTCTCAGCTGATGAGGTCAGAAGCATCACCTCCTGAGACTTTCCTTTGCGTGTGGTGGTGTACCTTCATGGCACCATGAACAAGACCACAACTGGGCAGGCGCATCTCTTGACCCACCAGGTCTTGCCAGACAATGGAGTCTACAGTTTCTCTCCTTGATAGAGGAAGAAAAGTTCCAAGGTTGCTCTCCTCCCCTCTTGGTCCTCTCCAGGGCCTCTCCAACCATGACCTGACACAGGAGGACCTTTCTACTTCGGAAAATGCTTCCAAGTCGGCAAACTACCCTAATGTGCTGAACCAGGGCCCACGATGCTCCTGGGGACATTTCCCAGCCCTGCTTGGGACAGCTAGTAGGTTTCTCATAACTTGGTTTCTCAGTCCATGTTCTAACACCATAAATTTAAAAATGTCCTTTTATAAAAAGGAAGGCAGAGGGGTGGAATAAGAGGAGGAAGAAACAAGCAACTGTAAGCAAAACTTAAAAGACATTTAATGGACTACATAATGAGGACATGAGGAAAGAGCCTGGCATTGATTTTCCCTGACGTTTCACCTATTAAATTATGAGATTCATAAAGAAGAGCCCAGATTTCTTTCTCTTCCTCTTCCTCTCCTTCTCCTTTTTGCAATTAAGATTATTTAATGAAGAATAAAGCCACAATTGTTTGGGTTGAATATGGGCCCAAGTTCCTTGACAGGAAAATAGGGTATCTTGGAGGGTAGTGAAACTTGGGGGTACAAGATGCCTCTGGATTGGGGGACCTAGTGCTGCCTTCCCAGCCAGGACCTGACCTGGCAAGCCCCTTCTTAGGGGTCTGATGGGCTTCCTGGGTCAGTCCTTGAAGTCAGGGCTGGGCCCAGGAATGGTAAGAGATTCCTGGGATGGGGTTGCCATGAGAACATGGAAAGATCTAGAGAGACCTAACTGCTCTAGGAAGTCTAAGTTGGTCTGCCAAAGTGCGGGGTCTTGAAATGAAATTCCCGAAACCTGGTACTAACCCTGTCAGGTAGGTAGTAGGATCCCCATTGAACAGTTAAGGAGATGGAGGTGCTGAGAGGTCAGGTAACTGGCTCAAGGACACTCAATGTGTTTAAGCAGCAGAGTCGAGGTTCTGCCAGGCTCCAGTGGTTTCCAAAGCTCATCTTGTTTCATGACACTCACCCTATCCATTGTTACAGTACTGAGCAGCAGGAAGAAGGGCAGAGTGAGCTGCCAGCCTACCAGAGTTGGAACCAGTAAGGAGGAGGCCATAACAGACTCCCTGTCCTAACAGTCATCCCCAGTGGTAGGACCTGAACCCATCCCTTACTACCCAAGGCACCCTTTTCTCCCCCTTTCATTTCTCTTAAAATCTTAACCTCAGCTGCTTCATTCCCAGAAAGGTGTCAACAATTATTAACTGCTTACACTCAAAACCTTTCTGGAGGTATTTCTATCTTGAAAAGGAGGAAAGTCAAAACCTGAAGGCACAGAGAAATGATAGGACATTCTAGGCATATGGTAGGCTTGAGAATGAATAACTTCAGGACCTTTTTGGCTGCTCAAAAAAAACCCCACTGTAGCTCTCTTGTGTAGATCAGTCCAGGAGCCACAGGGGTTTAAATATTCATAGGTGACAGCCTAAATTGTATCTTCTGAACCATACTTGTCTCTGTGTCTTTTGACATTACTTAAACATGTAACTGTCCAATGGGGCAGGGCGTGGCCAGACTCAAGACCTCTAAGACATCAGGCTGGGTGTGGTGGCTCCTGCCTATAATTCCAGCACCTTGAGACACCAAGGTGGGAGGATCACTTGAGCCCAGGAGTTCAAGAGCACCCTCAACAACATAGTGAGACATCTTGTCTACAAAAAATTCAAAACAAATTAGTTGATGACATATGGTGGTGCATGCCTGTAGTCCCAGCAACTCAGGTGTCTGAGGTGAAGGGTCACCTGAATCCAGGAGGTCGAGGATGAGGTGAGCCATGATCGTGCCACTGTACTCCAGCCTAGATGAGAGAGTGAGACCCCAACTTAAAAAAGGACATCTGAAACATCTGCTCACCCTTACCCTAATAAATAGCTTCAAAGGCAGGTGTAACTAGTAGGCTGGGGCTATTCAAACATTTGACCCACCCAAAGACGGAACCTTACTACAATCTAGGAAGCAGTGTCTCCCCACCACTATGTTATGAGGACCTCACTTGTAGGAACAACATTTGCAAAGGTGAGAGTTGCCAGGTGTTGGGTGCCTGCCACATGCCAGCACAGAGCCAGGCACACCACTTGCTTGATGTCACTGTAAGGTTGATGCTGTTTATCCTCAGCTTATACATGAAGAAACTGAGTCAGGAAGAGGTAAAAGAACTGGCCCACAGTCACACAGGCAGAATAAGGATTCTTTCTAGTCTCGATGGCTGCAGGTCCCAAGCTGTTGCCTCAAGACCATACTACCCCATCTCTGCAGGGCCAGCAAGAACTCAGGTGGGCACTGCTCCAGAAGCCACATGGGCTCAGTCTAGTCTTCTTCTTGACACAAGGAAATAGTAGGGAGGACACAGATCCCCTGTTTTGAAACAGCACCTGCTGTTTCAACAACGCAGTTCCTTTCCCCTTGTGGTGACTGTACCTCAATTTTCCTTTGGGGAATGCCTCAACTTTCAGTCCCTGTAGATTAAGCAGAACAGATGTCATTCATCAACCCCAGGTGTGGGAACACGACCCGGCCTGGTCAATCAGGAGACTTCATGATCCCAGGACAGAATGACTGATTCAGGAAGGGGTATGACCTAATTTGGGCCAGAAAAAGCAGGGCCTGAGACTTTTGCTGGAATGCCTGGGAAGAAGGCATGGTCTTACACTGGGCTTCTAGGTAGGAAGGAGGGACTGGTGCTGCTGGTGGCCATGCTTGTGCCATTTGGGAGTGAAGCAAAGCAGAGGGAAGTAGAGCCAAGAAACCAAAAGAGAAATTTCTGGTGCATACAGTGCAGACACAACATGCCTGAAAGGAGTTGTCCACTTTTTGCTACAAAAACCTCTAGCACATACATTTCTTGAATTTCTTTCTTTCTTGTGTCCTTCCCAGGTTTGGGTTAAGTTTCTGTTACTTGCACCAAAAGAACTGAGTGATCTGCCCCTTGAGTTGGTTACTCAGGACACCTGTCTCATCTGTGGTCAGCCAGACTGTGAAGGGCTCCAGAAACATCTGCCCCCACCACGACCCTTTCACTTCCTTCCAAACCAGGTTGCCTGAAATGGCCCAGCCCTCGGTTTTCCATCCTGGAAGTACTGAGTTCGGGCACAGGCAGCTACTCAGAGAACACAGAGCAAGGTACGAAGTATTTTAGGAGCTCAGCCCCTCAGAGCTACCTGCCAGTCTCTCAGCTCCCAACACAGCCTTTCTATTTCACCAGATGGCACCAAGGACTGTTTCCTCTCTGCTTCCCAGGCCTTGCACAGGGGTAGACATTTAATCCGTGTCTAATAAATGTCAATTTAATGAGCTGAAGTGCAGTCAGAAAACTGCTGACATCTGTGACAGGGACTGCCAGATCCCCAAGATCTTCTATGTTATTAGAACCCTTGATTTTTTTACCTGAGCAAGTAGTCATATAAAAGAAAGACTACATTTCCCAGACTCCCTTGTAGCAGGGTTTAGCCATGTGACTCAGACGTGGCCAATAGGAGGTAAGTGAGGTGATATAGATGCCACACTCAGGTCATGCCTTTGCTGAGAAAGGGCATGCACCCCCCCCACTTCTCTCTTCTTAGTGGTTGAAATCTGGACATGTGGGTGAGATCCATCCCCAGGGAAGATGGAGCAACAAGATAGAAGGGGCCTGGGGCTTCACAGAACTCTTCCCACAGTCCTGAGTTGCTGTTTTATCCCTATTGGGAGGATATCCACCATCACTCATATTTCCCGTAAGTGTGTTTCCTGGAGGAAAAGGAGAGGATGTTCTGGCTGGGGACAAGACATGCTCCTCCAAGGGGCATCCTTGGTTCTCGTCATTGGGAAGGCACTTTCATCTACCATGTCTCCTATGATGTGGGAAGGTCATATTTGATCAGCCCCATTTTCCTGGTAGGGAAACCAAAGCCCAGAGAGGGAGAGCTGTGTCTCAGGACTGCAGCTAGGAAGGGGCAAAGCTAGAGCTCTCAGCTTAGCCCTATGTCCTCACCACACCCCAAGGTGAGCTGGACTGGAAGGAAGAACTGATATGAGCTGAGGGAGACCACTGGCCTGCCTCCTACACATCCTTCAAAGCCTAAGGTCATCAGAGGGAAGCATATCAGCTGGCATGGCCCATCACAGAAGGAAGTGGTCAGTGGTTCAGACAGCTAGACCATCTTTTGTTTCAAAGCATCTGGGGCTCTTAGCTTTGCAATCCTCTCTGCAGGAATGAGAGAGATGAGTCCATCTAACAGGTAAGGGAGCTGGAAGCCTGACCATAAGATCTACTTGGCTTTAGAAGTTAGAGTCTTGGGAAGGATAGTGATTAATCTTTGTGCTGCCATCTAATCTTCCCAAAGACCTTCCCATACCAACATAGCTGCAATTCCTGCTCTGGCCATCTGGCTTATCCCAAGCCAGGTAGAGCCATGAAATGCAGGGACATCATGCCCTGTGTCATTCAGGGCCCTAGGATTGCCATGGTCATCCTACTTCAAAATCATACTACCCACATACTTTTCTTCCCACTCATCTTTCTTTCTGGAGTCTCCTGCTGTCAAGAGTCCTCAAAGAAATGTCTGACTAAAGAAACAAGTTTCCAATATGTCCTGTGGCCCGTGACAGCCCAGGCATACCAGGGACATCAGGATGGAGCTAGTCCTTAAAGATATTTCTGGAAGAACAGGCCAAATCTCTGAAGAACTTGGGAGGTATCGAGGGTGCCGTGAGACAGGTAGACTGCACTCCAGGGTCAGATTCATCAGCTGATCAAGTGGTACTCACCCTCCCATGATCTAGTATTTCCAAATAAATACAAGAAATTTGAAATGCAAATGACAAAATAATTGTTTATGATAAGTATGTTCCAGGTAATGTGTGAGACATACTTATACAGTCATGCGTGGCTTATTGACAGGGACACATTCTAAGAATGCATACTTAGGTGATTTTGTCATGGTGTGAGCATCGTGCAGCATATTTACACAAGCCTAGATGGTGTTGCCTGCTACACACCTGGGCTGTATAGTATAGCTTGTTGCTCTGATCATCATCTACGTGGTCCTTTATTGACCAGAACGTTCTTATGTGGTGCATGACTACAGTAAAAAATTATGCATTGATCATATGGAATTCAAACTTGGTGTCCTATATTTTTCTCTGAAAATCTCACAACCATCCCTCGACCCCCACAAGTAATACTGGCGTATAAGACTCCACATGAACCATCTCCTACCAACACCACTCCAGGGGTCAGGGAGAGTCTCTGTCCTCTGTCCCTCCACCCCTGCTCTGGAGCAGACTTTGATCAGCACAGTTCCCAGAGCTCATCTCTCTTCCTTCTTTGGCTGGGCACGGTGGTTCATGCCTGTAATCCTAGCACTTTGGGAGGCAAAGGAAGGAGAATCACTTGAGCCCAGGAGTTCGAGACCAGGCTGGAAAACATAGTGAGACCTCATCTCTATAAAAAATACAAAAGTGATCTAAGTATGGTGGTGCGTGCTTGTATTTCCAGCTACTCAGGAGACTGAGATGGTAGGATCACTTGAGCCCAGGAGGTTGAGGATACAGTGAGCCAGGATTGTTCTACTGCACTCCAGCCTGGGGACAAGAGTGAGACCCTGCCTTAAAATAAAATAAAATCATTAAAATTGTTTTAAAATAATTAATTCAGTCCAGAGACATATGTATTTATTATCCTCCTTTTATAGATGAGAAAACTGAAGGTAAGTGAGGTTAAGTTGCTCCAATTACAGAGTAAATGGCAGAGAAAGAATTCCACCACTGACACCGAGCTCAGATCTGCCTGTTACATCATGGCCGCCAGATGCCATGGCTAAGACCTTGACCACGCTCATCCTAGCACCATCACAGTCATCATCCAGAGACACTGCAGCCTCTGCAAGAGTCGCCCAATGCCCTCCACAGGGTCATGGCATGATGAGAAGAGGACTGGACTGTGGTGAGGACACTGGGCTGAATTAGATTTTGGCTCTTAGCACTAGGTGACATCAGGCCAGTCACATCCCAAGGTTATGGTTACAGCTGTGGTTCATCCTCAGGACTCATCTATGAGGGCACCCCCTATCCCATCCCACAGCTTCTGAGGAACAATCTCACTGCTCTGCTTGTCCCCTGATGACAGGTGGTCACATGATCCATGCTTTGAAATCCTGGATCTTCACCTCACCTTATCCAAAGAGAATGTACCAAGAATTGGGCATGTAACTCAGGCAGGGAAAAACAGTGTCCCTTCATGAGATTTTTTGTAAGGATACTGGACAAGATAGAACATCTCAGGACCTTGGGATGTTGTCAGTATGCATGGAGAAAGCATGCCTGAAATAAACACCAAGGAACGAAGAGTCAAGAGACAGAGAGAAAAAGACACAGATCTCCTGGATCCATCCATGCCTGAAGCCACTGACACTTGTTTCTGCCACTTGCAACCAAGAGTGTTATGCAGATGCCTTTCCCTTCTTTACCAAAAAAGGGATATGGACTCTGGTAATTCCTGAGTTCTCTGCTTCCTGACAGCTGTCCTCCACCACCACCCTGAAAACAATCTCCAAAGATTGACAGTCTGTCTCCTGGTACCAATCCTCCAGACTCCCATCCAACTCAGACCTAAAACTGCTGAGCTCTTATATGGAGCCCTAGCCTGCCACACTTCCATACTCCTTCCTTTGCCCTTCCTGGCCATGATGGTCACTGGGCAAGGTAAGAAGGGCAGTGGTGGTGTGGGCTTCTGGAGGACAGGCCAAGGGAAGTCGAAGTCAGAGGCTGGAATCAACAGCATCTGACTGTGTTAGGAGAAATCTCTTTTGCCATAAAATTATAGAATCTGAAAATTGGCAAGATGGTATCGGAACTGGTCAGAGTGTGAGAGTCTCTGCATGGGTGAGTGCTCAAAAAAACTAATCTGCATCTGTTTGTTTGTGCAAGTGGGTGAACGAATGTCCAAATGAGGGGAGACACAGGATCAAACACCCCAGGCCTCCTGCAGAAATGACTATAATTTGCCACTGCTCTGAATTCCACAGAAGAAATTAGCTGGCACCTGGCCCACCCCATCACCTGCAGACATGGGCAGCAAAGACCATGGAGAAAGCACGGGGAGGAAATCTGGAACTGAGCCATGCTGGAGGAAAAAAAATATGGGCTGCCACCATTTTCTCTGTCCCAGGACTAGGCAGAGACCTGCTTTATTCTGCCCAATTCTGAGCTGCCTGCATCCTGAACAGCCTTCATTCTGAGTCCAAGAAGTGATCTTTGCACCCCTCTGAAATCAACCATCATTCATCAAGAGAGGAGGATATTCCAAATGCATGATACTGGAGAGACAGACACCCCACCTCCACACTGGACCAAACACAGACACATGCAATCAGAGTGGGAGACCTCGCTGCAGACAATTTGGGAACTTTTCCCGGGAATATCTGTTGGAGCAAACTGAACACTGGCAGTGAAGGTTGCAGATCTAGATTCCCAAGGAAGCAGTGAAAAGAACCCACACAAAGCCTAGATGGGGCTCCATAGCCCTGCCACCAGGTCCCGAGATCCAGAGACTAGCAACTTCTGGGAAGGGAGCAATAGCTTCCAGCAGAGAAACTGAGCAGACACTCTAATGCCTGGGCATAGAAGTGCTCCAGGGCAGCCTTCTGCAGACCAGCAGAATTGCATCTTGAGACCAGATGCTGATCTCTTTGTTGCATTGGGCCTGCTCTTTGCAGCCTCAGAGAACATTGCCCCCAATGCACAAGCCCTAGTGGGTAACGGCAGATGAGGAACCCCAGATGATTCACCCTTCACCCTGAGTCAGCTGCTGAGCAATAGAAGCAGAAAGTGGAACTGACCTAGAAGGAGACTGGTGGTGGTACTGGTGTGTTTGTTTGATTATCTTGTTTGGTTGCTTTGTCTGACTGTTGGTTTTCTCTATTCTTTCCTTCTTCTATTTCTCTTTCTTTGTTCTTTGTGTTTTTGTGTGTGTTTTTCTTTCTCTGTTTCTTTTCCTTTCTCCCCCTTTCCCTTTTCCCCCTCTTTCTCCTCTCTCTTTTTCCTCTTATGCCCTGTCTTGGACTCAGGTGCTATACAAACACACAAAATGACTATAAGGTCATATTGTGCAGAGACAGAGAGCAAGTCCCAGATGTCCCATTCACCATATAGCAAACATTATGACCTGGCAATAGGTTCTGAATTCTGGCAGCCCCTCTCATCCCCTAGGAACTGCTCAAACGTGTAAAGACGCAGCACAACACCCCACTCCCATCCCTATTTCATAACTGAACAAACCCGGAGACCCAGTTCAAGGAAGGACAAAAGGTAGAGCAAATATCAGAAGTGACTGCTTCTCCATTTTCCACTGAGCAACAGAATTAAAGAAGATCTACTACATGTGAAGAAAAACCAACGAAGAACTGCTGGCAGTCAGAGCCCGAGCAAAGAGTCAGTGCTAGAAAGGACAGCTACTGGGGCCCAAACAATGGCTATCCCCAAGAATGGCAGTACCCAGAAGGTACTTACAGAGATCAGGGAATCATTGGATAGAACGAATAAAAGTCAAGAAATGCAAAGGAATGAAACTAAATGAAATTGCAACAGAGCCGGACAAACTAAAGAAAGCATACTTAGAAATAAACAGAAAAAAAGAACTCCATCCAAGAAATTAATGACAAACTGACAAGCATGGGCAGCAGAATTGACCAAGCAGAAGAAAGAATATCAGAGCTGGAAGACCAAATTGTGGAATTAACCCAATCTATTAAAAATATAGACAAAAAACTTAAGAAGAAAGAAGAAACTCTCTAAGAGATATGCGATTGTATCAAGAAACCAAACCTACATCTGTTCAGAATACCTGAAATATAAAGAGAAACAGAAAATACCCTGTAACAAATATTCCTTGAATTCATTCAAGAAAACTTCCCTCATCTGGCCAGAGGGACTACTATACAAGCATAAAAGATTCAGAGAACCCCTGCAAGACATCTTATGAGAAGACCAACACCTAGACATATAGTAATTCACCTACACAAAGCAGGTATAAAAGAAAAAATACTAAAGGCAGCAAGGGAAAAAGGTCAGATTACCTACTGGGAGAGACCAATCAGAATTGTTGCAGACTTATCCACAGAAACACTAAAGACCAGAAGGAATTGGACCCTGATCTTTAATGTTCTTAGAGATAAACAATTTCATCCAAGAATTTCCTACCCAGCCAGACTAAACTTCATCAGTGAGGGAGAATTAAAATCCTTCCCAGACATCCAATCCCTAAGAGAATATGCTGCTT